>PVKA01001133.1:31011-157870 GCA_004027165.1 Ctenomys sociabilis | reverse complement strand
AAAAAAAAAAAAAATCAAGTTATCACAATTGGTCAGTTTCTAAATTATAATTGTACTACTGTAGCTAGGATGTCATATCTGTTGTAACCAGTTATTGTCCCTGTCTAACAATATTGGGAAGCTCTGTGTAATAACTTCACCACAGCTTTACACCAAAAGACTGGGGACTGAGCTAAACAGCTCACTATCAATTAATTGGGAAAGTTAGGATCTTGGGACAGACACAAACCAAGAATTTCCTACACACAGAATATGGAGTACAGACTATTCACAGAGAGGCCTTGATGTGAATGATATAGCTACCTACTACGAAAACTCACAAGGATCACCACAGAAAACAAAACAAAAAATGTTTCTGAAATAGAAAATGTCAAAATGAAGAAGCAAAATGCAATCTCACACCTGAACCACAACCCAAGTTGATGAGACAGCAAAATAAAAGAAATTGAAGTCACACGTGTGAAATTTCTGAAATAATAGTAACTGAAATAAAGAAACTCCATCAGACTATAGAATAAATCAGTTAAGAGATAATCTCTCAGGTAAAAAAAATGACAATAATCATGAAAGAACTGCTCAGCACATTTAAAGAAGATGTGTGTGTGTGTGTGTGTGTGTGTGTGTGTGTGTGTGTGTGTGTGTATAAAGAGAAGCATATAAAAATGGAAACATTGAATAAACAATACAGGAAAGAATTCAAAGGTGGGAAATAGAGTCAAACCGCTATCTAGGAAATTAATAACTCCACTGAAAGTTGGCAAAACCTCTTGAAAGAAAAAGGACAGACTTTAAAACCTTGAAGACAGCATTGCAGGTAGCAATCATGAAAGATCTCTTAAAAATAAAAGGAATCAGAAAATAATAATTCAACAGCTGCAAGATGCTGCAAAGAAAGAAAATATAACACATAGAGATGTCAACAGAAAAACAGAAGTTAAGACAAATGACATAAAAAACTGCAAAACAGCAGATAATTTATCAACCATGGGAAAAGAATCTTACATAAGGTAAGTGAGGCATATAGAATCTCAATTAGCCATAACCTAAATAAATCTATACACAGATATATAGTAATTAAGATTCCAGAAATTCAGCACAAGAACTGAATATTAAAGGTTGTTAGAGAAAAGAAGCAGATCAAAGAAATACGATAGTTTCACAATAAAGAAAAGAAGAAATTCATGGCCACTGAATGAACCCTATAAAGAATACTCAAAGATATTCTAGAAATACATAAAAATGACCACAATTCCAAGAACAACAATAAAAAGGAAACACCAAGTAGGGTAAGCAATTAAACAGAGGGTAAAAGTAGAGAACCCATACCAGGAAAGTAATATGAAAAAGATAAGCCAATACATATCCGTCATAGCCATTAATATAAATGGCCTCAGTTCACCAATCAAAAGAAACAGGCTAGCAGAGAGGATCAAGAAACAAAATCCAACAATATATCGTATAGAAGAAACACATTTGAGAATCGATCCCTGGCTTGCCGTGCCGGCCCTGTCCACAAGGCACACCAAGATGGTGACTGAGACTGGGCATGGTGGCACACACCTTTAATCCCAGCACTTGGGAAGCTAAAAACAGGAGGATCACTACAAGTCTCATCTGTGTAGTGAGACCCTGTATTAAATACATAAATAAAAAAGAAAGAAAGAAAGACATTTAACTCAAAAGGAAATTCACAGACTGAAAGTCAAAGAATAGAAAACATACCACAGGAACCCAGAAAAAAATAGGGGTAGCTATTCTGGTTGCTGACAATGTGAACTTAAAGCCAAGAATGATCACAAGTGATAAGGAAGATCACAAGTGATAAGGAAGATCACTATATATTGCTAGGGGAAAAGCACAAGAGGAAAAGACAACAATCATGTATGTGTCAAATATGGAAGCACCCAATTATATAAGACAAGTTTTTATAGACCTGAAAAATCAAATGAGCAATAACATAATTGTAATGGGAGACTTTAATAACCCATTCTGACAAACAGATAGATCAACTAGGCATTATCACAAAGAGGGTAAAATCATCTACAGATCTTGTAGAAATTCAGAAAAACATCAATACTTACTTCAAAAATCTTTACTTTCATTGGATGGAAAACACAGATGAGATGGACACATTCCTAGATACATATCAATTACAGAAGCTAAACCAAAAAGATATCAAAATTATGAGTAACCCAGTATCAGTCAATGAAATTAAAAACATAATTTAAAATGTAGCAACAAAGAAAAGCCAGGGATCGAATCCCAAATGTGTTTCTTCTATACAATATATTGTTGGATTTTGTTTCTTGACCCTCTCTGCTAGCCTATTTCTTTTGACTGGTGAACTAAGGCTATTTATATTAATGGCTATGACTGATATGTATTGGCTTATTTTTTATATTATTTCTGGGTACTGGTTCCCTACTTAAAAGTTTAATTGCTTGCCCAGGTCATGATGGATTCACAGTTCAATTCCACAAGAAATTTAGAGAAGATTCAATACCAATACTTCTCAAACTCTTTTTAATGAAATAGAAAAGGAAGCAATTCTGCCTAACTCATTCCTGGAGCCAACTACTACCCGGATACCAAAAACCAGAGAAAGAACCAACCAAAAAAAGAGAACTAGAAGCCAATTTTTTTAATGAACATAGCTGCAAAAATCCTCCATAAAATACTAGCAATCGGAATGTAGTAAGTCATCAAGATTACACATCATCACGAAGTGGGATTTATCCCAGGAATGCAGGGATGGGTTCAATATATACAAATCAACCAATGTAATATAACAGATCAACAGAGCCAAAGACAAAATTCTATGACCACCTTCACATATACAGAAAAAGCTTTTGATAAACTCCAACATTCATGCATGATAAAAATCCTGCAGAAAATCAGAATAGATGGTCTTTACCTCAATCTGATAAAAGCCATCCATGACAAACCAAAAGCCAACATCATCTGAAATGGACAAAAACTGAAAGTTTTCACTTTAAAATCAGAATCAGGATAAAAATGTACACTGTCACTCCTATTCAATGTAATTCTAGAAACATTACCCAGAGCATTTTTTTAAAAAAAGAAAATAAATAAAAGGAATAACAATTGGGAAGGAAGGTTCAGTGGAATAAGTGCTTCCCTGGCAAGCACAAGGTCCTGTGTTCAATCCTGGGTTCCACCAAAAAAAAAGAAAAAATTGGGAAGGAAGAAGTGAAATTACCATGGCATGGTACTCTACATAGAAGACCCTAAAAACTCCACCAAAAAAATTTTAGACTTACTAAGCAAATTCAGCAGTACACTGGATGCAAAGTCAACACTCAAAAATCAATAGCATGGCACTCCTATACTTTAAAATCAATAGCAGCTGCAGAGACAGCTCAGTGGCATAAGTGCCTGCTTAACAAGTGTTAAGGTCCCGAGAGATTTATCCCTGGCACACAAAAGAAAACATCAACAGCACCCCTGTACACTGAGAGAAAAATTAAGAGAAACCACATCCTTCACAATAGCATCCAAAACAATGAAAAATACTTAGGAATCAATCTAACAAAGATAGCAAAAGATCTACACAGTGAAAATTACAATATTCTAAGAAAAGAAATCAAGGAGAATTTCAGAAAATAGAAAGATATTCTTTGCTCATAAATAGGAAGAATCAACATTGTGAAAATGGCCATAGTATCAAAACTGTAATCCAAATTAAAATACTATTATTATACCTCACAGATCTAGAGAAAACATTCCTAAAATTAATCTAAAAACCAGAAATGATTTAGAATAGCAAAAGCAACCCTGGGCAACAAAGGAAAAGCAGGAAGCATCACAATCCCCTATTGAAATTATAATACAAAGCTCCTGTGATAAAATCAGCATGGTACTGGCAACAGAACAAAACACCTGAGGCTCAACAGAACAGACTATAAGATGCAGACAAAACTACAAACACACTTAGATACCTTATCTTGGACAAATGGGCCTAACAAATTCATTGGAAGAAAGATACCCTCTTTATTAGGTGAGGTTTATTTTTTGTTTGTGGTGCCAAGGACTGAACCCAGGGCTTTCAGCCTAAGCATTCTACCACTGAGCTACATCTCTAGCTCCAGCCTTTTTATTAAATGGTGCTGGAAAAACTGGCTTTCCACATTCTGAAGACTAAAACTAGACCCATATCTATCTCCATGCACTAAACTAAAGCCAAAATAGATTCTAGACACTAAAACAGAAAACACTACAACTACTGGAGGAGCAAATGGGTAGAAATCTTGAGGACACAGGGGTAGGTAGAGTTCATGAACAAAAACCAGACTGCACAGGAAGTACTTCAAAGAATCAACAACTGGCATCTCATCTTTTGGAAAAGTTTTTGTACATCAAAAGTAATCACTTATAGAATAAAAACAAATTAGTAAAAAGTTTAGCCAACTCTCCCTCAGACAAAGGACTTCTACCTAGAACATATAAAGAATTAAAAAAAAAAAAAATCAGGCCCCCAAACTCAGACACCCAATCCAAAAATGGGCACCTGAAAAGAAAACGCATTTCTCAGATGAGGAAATGCAAATAGCAAATAAATGTAAGAAAAAATGTTCAAGATCACTGATCATTTAAGAAATACAAATTACAACAACACTGAGATTCTATCTTACCCCAGAAAGAATGGCTATCATCAAGAAGTCAACCAATAACAAATGTTGACAAGGCTGTAGGGAAAAAGGAATCCTTCACCACAGTTGGAACCACTGTGGAAATAAGTATGGAGATTCCTCAAAAAATTAGGAAAGGAGGTACTATTCAAACCAGCTATTCCCTTTCTGGGTATTTTTCCAGAGAAATTGAGAAAGTCACACCACAGTGATAAATGTGCACCCATGTTTATAGCAATGCACTTTGTCACAGCTAAATCTTGGAAGTAACCCAAGTGCCCATTAACTGAGGAATGGGTAAAAAAGACATGGTACTTTTACACAATGGAGTATTGCTCAGCCATAAAGAAAGATAAACTTGAGGTTTTTATAGATAAATCACTTTTCCTATATCATTTTGAATGTTTTTTAACTTCTCTTTAAAATAAAAAAAATTTAAAAGGGTAATAGAAATACATATTAAAATACAGATTTACTGCAATAGTAGTATAAAATGTTTTAAATAAAAATTCAATGATCATAAAAAATAAATTTAAATGTCATATATATCAAATACCTTGTGCCAACTCTAATGCTCTGTGAATGACTTCTTTAAATGATGTAATATCTTTCTCCCAACAACTGGACTGTGTGTCACATTTGTAGGCCTTCAAAAGATACTGGAATGCCTATGGAAAGAGAAAGAGCAACATTCAGAATAACAAATAGAACTCACATTTCAAACTTTTTCCTGGAAATCATATGGAACTAATTCCAACTCGAAAGCCCAGTGTCTGTGCTGTACAGCATTATGCTCACGAAAGGAGGGGTAAGGCCACACATAAGCAATTAGAAGAAATTGATGGATGTACCCAAACATCTGTCTATCTGTCTATAACCAAACAATGTGTGGCAAAGCTTGGACATCTATTAAAAGGGTAGATTTCCTCAGCATTTATAGCCAAGAAAATAAAGTATAAATTTGCTGAAAACTAAGGAATTGCTGGTAACTGAATAAAAGCTGGAAACACTCTTTCATATCCTTACAAATTCTTAAGGGAAAAGTCATAGATATAGAATTCAGAATACTGTGAGATGTGTATTTACAAGAGTACATATTGGGCTGACAAGATAGCTCAGTGGTCTAAAGCGCCTCTCAGGGACCGCAGTTCGATCCCCAGCACCACATGCCATGCCAGCCCCTTCCCCCAGGGCGGGCTGAGCTGACCTCCCCCCCGGGCGGGCTGAGCTGACTCCCCCCCCCCGCAAAAAAAGAATCCGTGATATGTAGTGAGACACTGTAATAAATAAATGAACTTAAAAAAAAAAAAAAAGAGCACACATTATTCAAGAAGGAATGGAAGGCAGAATGTAGGACTATGCATATCATATTGTACGTGATTGTAAAACATGACATTGGGCTGATGAGGCAATGGCAGAACCCAGCTATGTGGACTAGGGGAGGAAAGAACTACTAACAATCCCACAGATCAGCTGTGCCTTAGCTAATTCTAAATCCCGCAAAGAGTACATCTACTTTGTTATGGATGTCTTGAAAAGAAACACAAAATAACTACTGCAACCCTGGAAATTCTGGGAGCTCCTTTAGGTTGGGAGACAGAAGCGGAGGCACATTTGGAATGTGACACGTGTTCTGATGCCCTTTTGATTTGATCGGACAGGATGACCTTTGTAAGGTGTTACATGTTCAAGCTTTCTAGGTCCTCCAACTGTTTCCTCCAAAGGAACTCTTGAGTTCCTTTCTTCTTTCCCTCTCATAGCTATTTCAGACCAAAACACTCATCCTGTTCTTAACCCCAATCTATCTCAGTGGCTAGCAATGAGCTACAGAAGAAAGTGTAAAGAGCAAGAGCCTGCTGCAAGCACAGCCAGTGGGGGTAGTAGTTTAGAGACCCTTTCATAGAAAAGAAAGCAACTATGTCAGAAAAATTAATAAAAAATAAAAACAAAAAATTCTAAGTCTTAACCTGCCCATGATTTAAAGTGCTTATGTTAAGGACAGAATCAAAAAACTGAATTTGACCATTATATTTTGTCTTTCAGCGTACTGGACTATTGCTCCACCCATCAAAACAAACAGACATCCTGTGCTGTGTGGAGCAAAAGGCTCAGGCCTAGGAGGCCTCAAGGACCTACCTTCTCGTTTTCATCGGGCTTTGTACTCTGCCCATTCCCACATGCTTGGGCATACAGCCTCCAGACTTCACCATCATTGGTCACTCTTGAAGTTACTCTGCCAAACAATTCCATTAGCTTTCCTTTGAGACCAGTGGCAACATCTCCACTTCGATCAGTCATCCCACTGGTTATTGCCCTGACCAGAATTTTAAGGACCTTAATAAACATATACAGAAAAAACAGGTGAGCTAGAAACAACCAAATAGTAAAACACAAACAGCTTCCCATGAACCCCCAGCAGTGATATTGTCTAGGAGCATCTCAGAAGTACAAAATCCTAAGTTAGGTTTGATGGTCACCCAGCACTATAGGATGCTGAGGCAGGACTGCAAGATTTAGCCTTCTCTGGGCAACTTAGTGATGTAGCAAGACCCTACCTAATATTTTAAAATTTTTTAAAGGCTAAGGCTATAGCTCAGTGTAAAGTCCTTGAGTTCAATCTCCTGTTGAAAAAAAAAAAAAAAAGATCCTGGACAATGAATAAAATAAAAGTCAAAGTACCGGCCAGATAGCTCAGCTGACTAAAGTGCCTGCTTAGGCAGAGCCCAGTGACTGCAGTTCAATCCCCAGTATGCCGCGCTGGCCCTGACCCCAGGGTGCACTGAGATGGAGATTGAGACTGGGTGTGGTGACATGTGCCTATAATCCCAGCACGTGGGAAGCTGAAAACAGGAGAATCACTATGAATCTTATCTGTGTAGTGAGACCCTGTAGACCCTGTACTAAAATACATTTTCTTAAACAAAAGTCAAACTATCCTGAGTAGAACTGCACACTGACTACCCTACCTCTCTGGATGTCCCTGTTCAGGCTTCTGTGTGAATCTATTTATAGCAGACATTCACAGTATATATTTATGTTCAGCTTAGGAACCAGGTACATGTACTTAACAGATCTTCATTCTTTTTATTCCCCTTCCCTTCCCTGCCCTCCTTCCCTCCCTACTCCCTCTGTCTCTAGTTTCTCTTCCCATTTGTAAAAGATCTATCTCCCAATTTCCTTTTTTTTTTTATTTTTGTTTTTAAAATAATAATTTTAATATAAATAACACTTGGGGGAGAAGATCACATGATATTACCTTGTATCACCTGCATCTAATATAGTGTCTGGAATACAGAACTGATTTAATAAAGTCTTGTGCCTGAAAGACTCAACAAATAGATCTCCTTCCCGAAGTACTGCTAGGAGAAAAGCAACCCAGGGGACGTGAAACTTTGTTCTGCTTCCTCATAGAACATTCAATCCATACACAAAATGTGGCCAAGGAATCCAGGATCCTCCAGAACAAATGCAAACACTTTTAGGAATGTGAGCTCAGGAACTGGAGGTATGGCTCAGTGGCAGAACATGTGCTCAGCATGCATAAAGCCCTGAGTTTGATTCCCAACACTCCTCTACCAAAAAAAAAAAAAAAAAAAAAAAAAAATGTGAGCTCAGATTTATGGTCCTAATTATATGTATTAAAAAAGTGGTTAAGAGAGCAATTGATTGTGCTTCTTCTTTCTTGTTTGAACATAATGTATTATCTCTGCCCATAAACTCAAAATATAATTCCACATGTGTTGAATCTACAAGTAACAAAATTCATTTTACAAACCCACTTGTGGTTTTAAATCTGAAGGTAACAATGCAGAAGAAACAGTATGAAGGGGGGGACAGAAAGTGAAAACAAAGCTTTGTAAATAAGAAAGGTAAAGAGGGTTGAAGAGAAGGGATGGGAATGGGGAAACAGATATCTCTTAAGCAGAACAAGGGATTGAACTCAGGCCCTTGCACTTGCCAGGGAAGTGCTTATTCCACTGAGCCATCTCCCAAGCCCGGGGAAATAGATATCTCAAGTACAGGTACAAATTCCCTATGATGAACGTGTTCATTATACCTATCTAAGTTGTACCAATAAATTTAATTTTTAAAAAATAAAAAAGTATTATGGCATACTTCTTGTTTGAGGTGGACACTCTATAAAGCGTTTCAACATATTTTAAAAGGTTATAAAATAGCTACTATCATGTGCAAAGGAAATACATTACATTAGTGAAACACTTCAATGCTTCTGGGATCTCAGAGGTGGTTTAACTAGCACACTCCATCAGTTTAGCCAAACTGAAGAGACAATGAGGGAGAAAAAAACTTTTTAATCCTTGTGCCACTAGGAATTCAAACCTGTACTGCTGGCATGAAAAGGGAAATTTTTTTTTTCTCTTTTCCTCCCTTTCTTATTGATGCATGTTTGTGCTACATAATATTCACATCTGCTTTAGGGAATTGGTACATGTGTATATCACATCTTCATCATTCTTGATTCCTTTCTTCCTTGCCATCTGAAACCATCCCTCTATTACAGAAAAGTCTGCCTCTGTTTCCCACCATCTTTGCTTTATTCTTTCTTTACAGTTTGGGTTTCTCATATAAGAGAAACCATGTGCAAAGGAAATGATGTTTAACATTGTGTGCTGACTTATTTCATTTAACATTACCATCCATTTTCTTACAAATGACATGAATTCATTCTTTATTATGAATTCATTCTTATGGCTGAGTAAAATTCCATTTGTATGTGTACCATATTTTGTTTTATCAATTCCTATGACTGATGAATTGATTAGAATTAAGGCTGTTTCCAGAGGTGGTCTATTGTGCTGCTATAAACATGGGTATGTACGTCCAGAAGAGGAAAAACTTGGTGACATGTGTGTGCCAGTATGCTTGCTGGAGTGTGACTTGGGAGTGAGGAGAACAGGGAGGTAGAGTCTTCTAGGAGCGAGAAGGGGAAAGGAGCTGAAAGTAGAACAGCCACAGCGCTACATCCTCCTGGTCCATAGGTAGATACTAAAAGAAGTGAAGGGTCAGGGAAGGGATACTCACTGCTTGTCCTTTTACTCCCTATCTGCATGTCAATGTCCAGTTAAATAGCTGGATCTGGACTTAGAGAAGAGTTCTATATTGAAAGAATAAGTAAGGAGAGTCATTTATAGCCATAGTAGTATTACCGAAGGACTATGTTGGTAAGAATAAGGCTGAGGATTGAATCTTAAGGAACACACATTTCAGAGGAGCTTGAATAAATGGAATTCATTAACGGGACAAAAAGAAGTGGCCAGAAAGGGTGGGGGGCTGTTGTCATGGAAACCAAGGAAGGAGAAAGTCACAAAGAGTGGACATCCACAAAAGATCACATCTGAAAGATTACTGGATTGGACAAGTACAAGGATTAGTAACTATATCCAGAAGCACAGCCAGAACAAGGAGGGCAGAAGAGATCATGATTATGTGATATGAGACTTACAAAGAAAAACACGTGGAAATGAAGACAGTAGTTAACATCATGGAAAATAAAAAGCAAAAAAACTCCTTACAATATCATAAAACTCATTTTTTTGTTTTGTTTTGCTTCTTGTGGTGGTGTTTTTTTTTGGAACCGGGGATCACACTCAGGTCCTTGTACTTGCCAGGCAAGTGCTTACCTACTGAGCTATGTCCCCAGCCCCCATTATACTCATCTTGAATATCTGCCTTTCCTTGTGTACCTCAGTGCATGTCCCCTCTGCCATAAGGGACAGCTTCCAATAAGGTGTTGGACCCATTCCCATTTTTCCACTATTCTCTTAGTCAAGTCAACAGCTGTTTTCTTCCTAAAGGGGGCTTGAAAGTTGTGGCAGGCTACATAGTGTCCTCCCAAAATTCTTCTCTACCCAAGGCCTCAAAATATGACTTTATTTGGAAATAGGGTCTCTGCAGATTAACTAGTTAGAACTAGGTCAGTCCCTAAATTCATTCCAGTGGCTTTTTATGTGAAGAGAACACACAGACATATAAGATAAGATGGTGTTGGGCCTAGAGTTCATTCTCATAACTTGTCACATCAAGAGTCCATGGCTGCCACGTCTCCTCAGGGTCAGCCTCGTCCTCATCCTCCCCATCAAGTAGAGGTCTGACGGGCGCACCCTCTATCTGCAGTTCCAGGTACCCCATGCAGGTCAAGGGCAACCTGGGCTTGGATCTGGGTGGCACCAGCAGAGGCCTACTGTATGGCCAGGAGTCGGCGCCCCTTCCACAGTGCCCTTCAACCTGGTGGATATCAAGGACTCATATGAGCCCCTTCCGGATATATTCCACCACTGCAGCTGCCACCAGGTGGCTGGCTGATGGGCAAGCTTGTGCTCAAGGTGTTGCTGAGCACCCCAGGAAGTGAGTATGGCAGTCCCCAGGCCATCAGCACTAGCAGAGGCAGCCCCAACAGCAGCCACACATGTGCCTCAAAACCAAACACGAGGTGGTATTCTCTACACCGTCGGCCCACCCCTGGAGGCCCGCCTGGGCTCCGGACAGCCACCTGGCAACCAGCACTGGCCCTCTGCCCATGGCTCCTCCTTGGGGCGGCAACTCCTGAGCAGGTCTAACCCAACCCTGGGTCCCGAGGAACTGCTGAGCACTAGGAACCGTCACTCTGCCTTGCCACTTCCTCCAGGCTTCCATCTGCACCAGGGACCCAGCTACCCACCCTTCCTGCCCGACCAAATGTAGCCACCTGTCCCACTGATTCATTACCAAGAGCTCATGCTACCTGGTTCCTGCAGTCAGAGGAGCCCAAGCCAGAGCAGGAACAAGGGTGTGGCCCGGAAAATGATGGCCACCCACATTTAAAACCTGTGCAAAGAGTGCTTCTTCAAGGCACAACCGCAAACCCCACAGGTGAGAAACTTTACCACTGGGGGGGCTGTGGGAGGAAATTCACCCGCTCCGACGAACTGACCAGGCACTACCACAAGCACCCTCCTTCCAGTGCCTTTTCCAGGTTGGTTCACCTCACCTTACACATGGGGAGGCACTTTCATACCACAGAATGTGTACCACCTCCACTGACAGGAGACAATTCAGTATTAAAAACCAACCAACCACCCAGCCAGCCAGCCAACAAACAAACCTTTTATACTGTGTTCCTACAGGGGAGGAACCCAGCTGGCAAGCCCTATGATCACGGTCAATTTCCCAAAGTCACCTTGTGAGTGGATGGATAATCAGGAGGAAGGAGAAATCTGAAAGAATATATATTCAAAGAACATGTGGGGTCTGTGACTAGATCTTCTATTATTCCAATTCTGACTTGAAAAGCCTGGACTAACAAAATGCCATGAGAGAGACTGGAAGTGATGGGTACCAGGGTATAAGTCATCCATGTATGGGGAGGGCAGTAAGACCAAGATTTTCTTGAATTGTGTTTCGAAGCAATGTAAGTATAAGATCACCCTGTACTCTCTTTACCTTCTAAAAACCATTAATATGTTAGAAGAGGAAGAAATTCAGGTAAGAACATGGGTTTTAATCACTAACATGACAGTGCCTGATGCGTCTTGGTTCTAAAGGTACCAAATGAGGAAGCCATCTTCTCAAACTGACAAAATCTATTTTTGCTTTCTGATGTACATTTATCACCTACCTAAGCTGGGTAAATATACCAGGCTTACTTCTTTAACACGTTTATGCAGACAGTCTGTTACACACTGTGGTTTCAGATGTGCAATAATTTGTACAATGGATTATTCCCAAGTATGCCTTAAACAGGTCAAATACATTTTTCTATATTGTTCCTTCCCTTAATAAGTACATAATATAGATTTATGCAAGATTCTATTCTGTGTATTTATAAACCACAAAGTAAAGAAATTAACATTTTGAAGAGTTTGTATTTTGCATACTCAAGGTAAGAAATACTTTTTAAATAAATCTATAATATTTTATCTGGAAAAAAAAAAAGATGGAGCCGGAACATGTACACAAGGCCAAGGAATGCCAGAAACCACCAGGGACTGGAAGAGACAAGGAGAATTATGTACTAGCGTCTTCAGGGGAGCATGGTGAGTCAGCACTGGAGTTTCTGGTCTCTAGCACTGAAAGAAGAGAAAAAACTTTCACTTTAAGACATCAAATTTGTGGCAATTTATTTCAGCAGCCCTAGGAAACAATCACAGCAGCTGTAACTATAAGAAAACACTTAAACACATCAAAATAAAGTCTCTCTAGGCATTCACCTGGCTTCCAGTACTCATCTTTTGGTTTCAGTGCAGGAAACAATAAATAAATGGATGTCACTGTCACAAACTGTCCCTTCCATGGCTAGTGACTCCCTAGCAAAATCTGGTCAAAAATCAGGAATTCCCCCATGAGAAGAAATTTTAAATATCTAATCTCTTCATCTCTTCCTTAGTAAAATATTTTTGTGTCACAGTAAGACACAAAAGTTTCTACATCTAAGCTGATAAAGTATTTACCATATTTTACCCTTTGATTTATTTCACTGGTTTTCTATTACATAATAATAATTATTATATTATTTGTATGTTCCTCTGTGTGTTGGGAATTGAATCTAGGGACTCACAAGTACTCCTTCACTGAGGTACACCCCAGCCAGCCCTTTTAAAAATTTTGAGACAAGGTTGCCTAGGACAGCCCCAAACTTTTAGCCAGCCTGCCTCAATCTCCCTAGCAGCTGGGAGTAATGAGGCCTACAGGCGTGTGTCACCACATCTAGCTGATTTCACTTATCTGATGAGGAAGAGCACAAGGACAAGGATCACAGCAACTACACTTAAACAGCATTTGTATGTGCCAGGCACAAGACCACAACTTTCATGAGTATTGGCTCATTCACTCCCCAAAACAAGCTTGTGTGGTAGGTACTATTATCATCCCATTTTATGAAACTAAGGCTCAAAGCCATTCTGTAACTCAGTCATGGTCGCTCAGCTAGTGAGTGGCTAGCAGAAGTGGGAGGCAAGCCCACTCCAACCCGGGAGAGCACACTCTTATCTACAATGTAACTCTGCTTCTCAAAAGACTCCAACTAAAGTATTTTATCCACCTCAATTTATTGTGCTTTACAAAATGAGGCAGACCTTTAGCTTTTGGTACTAAATGTTCAGCCAATTCTACTAATATATACTGAATATTTCTGCTTTATCTCTGATTTAGAATGGCATTACTATCATGCACTAAATTCTCATACTAACTTGAATCCACACATTTTTATTTCATTCCTGTAGCAGACATTAGCTCTTTATATAAGGATAATATTAGTTTTTTGTCTTTCCTATTTCAAATATTTTGTCAGAGTTTTTAATATGATCATAAAATTTTTCTAGTTTTCTTCTACTTCAGAATTCAAGAACTTTGCTAAGCATCCACTTCTATTCTTAATTCTTCTATGACATAAAAATATCACCTATATATTTAATCCATTTGTAATCTACTTGGTATACCATAAAATAATGTAAATAAAATTTTAAAGTCTGGATGCTAAGAGAGGTTTTATTCCCATTTATTGTAGTGAAATATATATATATATATATATATATATATATATATATATATATATATATATAACATTTATCATCTTAAGTGTCCAGCAGTATTAAAATTCATCCATAGCCGGGCGTGGTGGCGCAGGCCTGTAATCCCAGCACTCGGGAGGCTGAGACAGGAGGATTGTTGTGAGTTCAAGACCAGTCTGAGCTACAAAGTGAGCTCAAGGCCAGCCTGAACTGCACAGTGAGACCCTGTCTCAAAAAGACAAAAAATAAATAAATAAAAATTAAAAAAAAATAAATAAAATTCATCCATACTGTTATGTAACAATTACCATCATTCATCTCCATTCCTCTTTTCATCTTACAAAGCTGATATACCCTATTCCATTAAGCAGTAACTTACAATCTCTCCTCAGCTCTAACCACCATTCTACTTTTGATCTCTGATTTAGATTGCTCTTGGTGCTTTTTTTTTTTTTTTTTTTTTTTTTTGCAGTACCAGGGATTGAACTCAGGACCCTGTGCTTGCCAGGCAAGAGCTTATTCTACTGAGCTATCTCCCCAGGCACAAAATGCTCGGGGTTTTTTTGTTGTTGTTGTTTATTTGTTTGTTTTTGGTGGAGCTGGGGATTGAACTCAGGTACTGAGCTATATCCCCGACCCTCTTGGTGCTTTGTGTAACTGGAAATATACAGTATTGTCTTTCTGATTAGCTTATTCCACTTAGCACATTGTCCTCAAAATTCACTGTTATAAGATATGTCAGAATTTCCTTCCTTTCAAAGGTCAAAACATTCCATTACATGTACATACTGCTGCATTTACTTATCACTCATCCATCAACTGACCAATGGACACTTGGGCTATTTCCATGTCTTTGTCGCTGTGAACAATGTTGATATGAATATGGGCAGGCAACTATTTGTTTATGGTCTTGCTTTAAACTATTTTGGACATTACCCAGAAGTGGATATTCTGGACTATGCAGCAATTTTTGTTTTTAAAAACCTTCTTTTTGAGAAAAGAGCTAAAATTGTTCTCTATAATAAAATAAATGGTACTATGTTACATTACCACTAACCAGTACATAGGAGTTCCAGTTTCTCCACAATCCTGCCAATACTTTTTATTTTAGGTTTTTTAATTTATTTCTTTGATTGCAGCCATCCAAATAGGTTGAGGTAGTATCTTCTTATAGTTTTGATTTGCATTTCACTAGTGATCACTGATGTTAAATATATTTTTATGTGCTTGTTGTTCATTTATTTTCTTTGGAAAAACATTTATTTGAGTCCAGTGTCCATGTGTGAACTGGGTAGAACTTTATTACTGTTACTTTTAATTTTAGAAGTTTTCTAGGTATGCTGGATATTAGTCCCTTATCATATATATTATTCAAAAATATTTTCTCCCATTCTATGAACTTTTTGCTCTGTTGATTATGTTTTCTGATGCACATTTTATTTTCATGAAGTTCAATGTCTGTTTTTCTTTGGGTGCCTGTGTCTTTACTGTCACATCAAAAACTTTGCCAAATCCAATGTTTAAAGACTTTGCTCATATTCCTTCTAAGACTTCTATATCTTTAGCCCTTACTTTTGGGTGTTTGAATATGCTGGGCTAAGTTCTGTGTGTACTAGAGAAGGGTCCAACTTTATTCTTTTGCACATAGATATCCAATCTTACCAGCATAATCCTTTCCCTATTGAATGTTCTTAACATTCTTGTCAAAATTCATTTGACCACATATCCAAGGATTTATCTCCCTATTCCACTGATCTCATATCTGTCTTAATGCCAAGACCACACTGTTCTGATTGCTATGCTTTGTGACAAGTTTTAAAATAAGGAAGCTTAAGTTCTCCAGCTTTGCTCCTTTTCAAGATTTTTGCCTATTTTGAGGTTCCCCATAAATTTTAGGATAGGGTTTATTTTAGTAAAAATTGGATTGGGATTTTTAAAGATATGACACTCAACTCTATAGATTACTACTATAATATTGGCATTATAATATTAAGTCTCCCAACCTGTCAATGGATTATGTTTCCAATTTTTTTGGCCATCTTCAATTTCTTTCAGCAATGTCTTATCATTTTCATCAATACCTTTTCATTCCTTGGTTAACCTAAATATTTTATTACTCTTGATGCTATTACAAACAGAAATGTTTTCATAATTTCTTTCTAAAATTGATTGTTGTTAGTGTACAGAAATACAACTGATTTTTGTGTGTTAAATTTCTATCCTTAAAGGCTGGCCAGATAGCTCAGCAAACTAAAGTGCCTGCTTAGTCAGAGCACAGGGACCAAGGTTCAATCCCCAGAACCACAAGCTGATCCCCAGAACCACAAGCCATGCCAACCCTGTCCCCAGGACACACTGAGACAGCAAATGAGAGTGGGCATGGTGGCAAACACCTGTAATCCTAGCACTTGGGAGGCTGAAAATAGGAGCATCAGTACAAGTATGATCTATGTAGTGAGACCCTGTAGACCCTGTACTACATATATATTTTAAAAAGGTGCCAGGGAGATGGCTCAGTGGAATAAGCACTTCCCTGGCAAGTTCAAGGGCCTGAGTTCAATCCCCAGTTCTGCCAAAAAAGAAAGAAAGACGGACCAACCTCACGCTGTTACTTTGCAGAATTCACTACTAGTTCTAACAATTTTTGTGGGATATTTAACCTTTTTCTCTATAGAAGATTATCATTAAAACCACTTCTTTTATTTGATGGTAACCTGCAACCTGTGTACATCAATACCACCTTCCTTGTTTGCTAAGAAAACACTAAACAAGGCCAGGGAGATAGCTCAGTAGAATATGCACCTGCCTGGCAAGTGCAGGGTCCAAATTTAATCCCTGGTACCCCAAAAGAAAATAAAAAAAGAGAAAAAAGAAAAAGAAAAGAGAAAACACTAAACAGAAATCCACACAGAATACCAACAATATGTAATATATATTGGATTATTCTATTTATATGATAATCAAGCAAATGCAAAATTGAACCATGGCAGCAGAAATCAGCAAGTAGTTGCCTCCTGGGAAAAGGAGTGGTGGTTCAATGAATGGGAAAGGGGCATAAGACACCTTTCTATGGTGGTTACATAAGAATACTTAAGAAATCAAAAACACTTAAAGTTGAACAGAGGAAACTCTTACCACCACCACCACTTGAGTAGTGCACGTCTTCAACCCACCCAACCAACTCTGTATCTACTAATTTTATTCCCTGGCCACAGTCACCCACAACTATAAGCCCGTTCTGTTTCATTTCTCCTCAACACTTGAGTAGCAGAGGCACTGATCAACTGAACAGCCTGATTTGGGAACAAGGCCAATGCCCCAGGAGACAAAATAAATGCTGGAGAGTTAACAGCTCCAGGAAGAAAGAATGGATACGGCCAGCAATACTAGCCTAAAGAAATAAAATCCCATGGCTATTAAAAACTATTAAAAAACAGTGTGGGTTTTACTTTGAAAGTGACTCTTTCATGGCAGGATAGACATGAAAAATAACCCAGAGTAGAGCCTGCCATATTGCTAGAGTTTTTGATCAGACTCCATTCAGGAAGGGGTTTTAAAACTGAGCCACAAAAAAAAAAAAAAAAAAAAACCAAAACACTACAGAACAATAGCACTTCAGGGTTACCAATGTTACCTTCCCACAGTGACTGGGTGAGAGAAAGTGTGGGTTGACAGACACTCCCTGAGAAGATTAAACTCAGGCTGGGGAGGACAGTGACTCTCCCCTGAATAGTGGAAAATTCATGTTGGATGAGAATGGCTTTAACAGCAAGTTGGATCTGAATGTGCTGATATTAAATCCAACAGATGCAGCAGAGACTAGAGGGCTGATTGTTTTTCCCACTTAACACTGAGGAAGGACAAACCTTGGCATTAACAGTTGCCACAGTCTCGGGAGTATTATCAGTGGCTCCTGGAGCAGGGGGAGCACCTCACAAACTGCAAAGACAGCTATCCCCTAGCCCTCACCCCTAAAAATCACAATTTGCTGCAGATCCTAGAAAGAAACCACTCATTCAAAACCACAGAGAAAAATTTTTGACTCAGTAATTTTTCATTTACCTTTCTTGAAGTGTTTTTTTTTTGGGGGGGTATCTCTCTCTGTCTTTGTCTCTCTCCTCTCTCTTGTATTTCTAACTGTTTTATCAATTTTTCCTTGCTGTTGTGTTTTATCTTCTTCATTCTTTTTTGTTAATGTTATCTAATGCTATGTGTTTCCTTTCACTCCTCAGCAGGAGCCTCTATCTTATTTTTCTCTCCTTCTCATTCTCCACTGAGATTTTTTTCAGTTTTACTTTTCTGGTTCTCCAGTTCCCCATTCTTTTTGTGGGGGCGGGGGGAAGGGTCTACAGAGTGTTCAGGGTCTCACTACTAGATTGGACTTGTAGTGATCCACCTGTTTACAGCCTCCCAAAAGCTGGGATTACAGGCACACGTCAACACCCCTAGTCTCAACTGCAGTCTCAGTGTACCCCAGAGGCAGGGCCAGCACAGCAGGCCCCAAGACTGAACCCCCAGCCACTGCCTGCTTGCAGGAGCTTTAATCCATTGAGCTATTTGGCCGGCCCTCCCCAGTTCCCGGTTCTAACTTTACTTTCTTTTTTCTTTTTTTTTTTTTATTTATTTTTTATTTTATTGAAGTACAAATATCAATCAGACAGTTTTAAGACACCTTAACAAGACAGATTCGATAAATTAATACATTGCAAACTGTTTTCATACTGTTTTGGTATCGTACAAGGTACATACATGATATTATACTTACAGACATTATTATAGCAGATGTCTCTTATCAGTAAATTAAGAGTGTAGCTGTTTACTTATCTTTCTAACTTTACTAGAATAATTATTAAGTTTTATGAATCTTTAGGTAGTTAATTCTATGCTATTATTGATAATGTTCTATTTTTAGTAAAGATAAAGATATTTCATTTAATAAATGTTTAATATATGTCAATATTTGGGTCACCTTAGTACCTATATTTATAAATCACTTTTCTATGATTAAGAGCAGTACATTACTGGTTATTAGGGTATGACAATATGTAGTTTCTCTTTGACACCATTATTGTTGCTAATAGACAAGAAGACATCATTGTTGCTATAAACAGGATTTTTCTATATGCCAATATCTGAATTGCCTTGGTGTCATTAACAGTTCTGCAGCCCATCCCCAGAGAACAGGCCCTCAGCCAAATACAATGCCCCCTTCCCCTCTAAATAAAAGGAGGTAGTGGAATTCTAAGAAGACCCAAAGACCTACAGTTAGCCATCCCAGAGTGCATCATTGAAAAGTACACACTAAAAAGATCTCCATCCATATTAGCAACAAACTTTTCCAGTATAATTAACCCAATAACCTCAACAGACAAAAACTAAAAACACAAGAAGACAAGGCAAGAAAATGCCTCTCAGCCTCCCAAAGCTCTTAACTTCCACAAAGCTAATCTGTGAGACAGCGGAGCAGGGTGGCACAAGCCTGTAATCCCAGCACTGGGATGATTGAGGCAATAGGCAGGAGGGTAAGCACAAATTCAAGGCAAGGTACATCAAAGCCTGAGGTACATGATGACTTCAAGGCCAACTTGAGATTCTGTCTCAAAAACCAAGGGGGGTGGGGTGAGACTATAAAGTAGTGAGAAAACAGGTCTGGCAAGAATAGATTTCAGAAGAGGCTGGACCAAAAGTGTTGGTATTAAGTCCAACAGAGTCCCGTAGCAACTAGAGGAGGAAATCAAAGGTCATACAGCCAAATTATTTAAAAGGATAAGAGGGTTGTTTTTTTTGTTTTTTTGTTTTTTTTTTAAAAAAAAAAGGTTAATAAGGTGCTTGGTGAATTCAAAGATACAACTAGACAGATAATGGATCTAATGAACAAAATGATCAATCAGTCTACAAAAGATACCAATAAAAACCTGGCTAACCTAAAGAAAATGATGCAAAATATGAATGACTAGCACAGAAAAGAATTAGAAGAGCTGGGTTATAGCGCAGGGGCATATGTGTTTGCCTGGCAAGCACAAAGTCCTAAATTCAAACCCCAGAACCAAAACACAAAAAATCAGAGTTTCTGAAAAGGCTCCAAAATGGAAAATCAGGTTAAAAATCTACTTAAAAATATGTGCCATCAGAAATGAACAATATAAGGTCTCCAAACTATGAGATAGGAAGCATGTTGGTGACCATTAATGAAAAACTTTACCCCCCAAAAAGAGAGAGAACATGAAAAACGAGTCCAACAGCTTCTAGATGACATAAAGACTAACCTACAATGAACTGAAATTAGCAAAAAAATCAGAAGATTTTTAGTAAATGGCATAAAATCCTACTTATTAAAACAGCATTTTTTTTTTCAAATAAGGGAGAAGAATTAACCATACAGGTAAGTGAAACATACAGAACCCCTAAGAGCCACATTCAGAAAAGAACTTCCTCTTAAAACATTATAGTAAAAATCCCAGAGGTCTACTACAAGAATAGAATCTTAATGATTAGGAAAAAAAGCAACAAGTCACTTATAAAGGTAAGCCACATTTCCAACACAAGCCTTAATAGCCAGGAAAGCTTAGAATAAAGTGCTTCAAACACAAAAAGAAAACAACTTCCAACCCAGACAGATACATCCAATAAAATTCTTTCAACTAATGGAGAAATAAGTTATTTCTATGATAAAGAATACCTACTGGCACTCTAAAAAAGTTTGCAAAGATATCATAGAAAGAGAATGAATTTAACAATGGCAAGAGGTCCCATAGAATAATTACACCAAGGGGCCAGGTAGATGGCTCAGTGGAATAAGCACTTCCCTGGCAAGCGCAAGGGCCTGAGTTCAATACCCACTTCCACCAAAAAAAAAAAAAAAAAAAAAAAAAAAAGAATAATTACACCAAGTACAATAAAGTTAAATAGGCCAAATGGGGTCACTGCTCGAAGCCCTTTGGAGATATCTGAGCTGTTGTTTGGGTTGGGACCATCCTGAGAAAGACTGTGGTGAGAACAGCCAAGCATCCAGCCTCCACTGTGTGCAGCCCTGTGGACAGGGAGTGCTTGTCCCTGCCACCCACCGCTGATGTTCCAAGATCAGCTCTGATAATCTCAACTCACATCTGTGTCCATCTCTGCATGAGTCACGTTGGCCCCGGGGATGCTTAGCTGTCACTGATCAGAAGTAGACCAAATGGTCTCTCCTGGAACCTTGAGGATCCACTGTTCTGAACAATGGGGCTGAAAGAGGAAGTGGTGGTTCCCTAAGGAATATTTGGAGTGGGTAGTAGGGGACAGTCCAAGACTTAAGCTGCACCTCTGCCAGCAGCTTGCCAGCGGAGCTGCGTCTGCTCAGGAACAGTCATAAAGCACAGAAGCCCAGGCTCAGCTGGTAGGGGTGGGGTCCCACACCCCTAGCTGTCTTCCCTTGAGAGGAGAGCCAAGCCCTAGCTGGAACCCTGTGACTTGCACAGGGACAGAACCATCTGTGTCCACAGGCTGAGTTGGCTAGTCAAAGACCATCACAAACCCCAGCAACCCAACAGACATCCTCAGAGGACACATGCGAGAGGGCAGGTGCTTCAGGGACTCTGTGCTGGAATCTTGGGTTCCCATGCCATCTGAGCACATGAGGAGCTCAGCTAGAGGAGAAAAGATGGACAAATAAATAACATGAGGCTCCCTGGCCTTCCAGGGAGCTGCCAGCTGGAGTGGTCTTGCCCGACCCAGAAGATCCAGGCCAGCTCTTCTCCTCCCATCTATGGCCTCAGGCAGGTCGCTGGACCTCTCTGAGCCTTGGATTCCTCTCCTTAGGGAGCATGTGATGGAATACCTAGCCCATAAAGTACTTGTGGGCCGCAACCTCCAGAACCTTAATCCCATTCTCAGGCATGGAGGAGGGGTTTGGTGTCTGCGGTAGTCGTGGTGGTGGCAGGGACAGAAATGACAATAGTGATGAGGGCGGTGCTGATGATGCTGCTAGTAGTGAGGACAATGACAGCGAAGAAGAAATTAACAGCAATGATGGCAATGATGACAGTGACGGTGATATAAATGTCAGCGACAATGATGTAGACAGTGGTTGTGGTGGTGGTGCTGGTGGTGGTAGGGACAGTGTCCCCCCTGCTGCTGCTGTTCAGAAGGCTAGTGTCACCTTCTCAACCTGATCATCAGAGGCTGCAGGGACAAACAGTAGATTAGAGTTCTGCTCCTGGTTCTCAGCAAGTTGCTGAGCTCTTCTGAGCTGGTTCTACCACAGGGCCTTTGTACCTGCTATTTCCTCTGCTGGGAATGCATTTTCCCAGAGATCCATGTGACTCATGTCTTTTCCTCCTTGAGATGACTGCTGACCTGTCAGCTCCCCGCTGATTCTGTGAGTGTGACAGCCACACTCTGAATCACTTCCGTTTGCTTTATCTCCTCAGAATGCATCCTCCCAGACAGGCACGCAGTGAGTGATTTATCGCCTATCTTCCCATTCACCAGGTGGGGACTGCCTTCTGAGATGCCGGCACACAGTGGGCCTGCGACTTGTGGCTCATCAACAGTGGTAGCCATTGCCGCGTCCTGGAAATGCTGGCCAGGTCAGGCCTGGGTGACAAGTGGTGTTGTGGGTGTCAGCCAGGGACAGATGCTCAGGGGAGGCTTCGTTTTAGGAAAGCACCTCCCTCCTGGGAAGGTGAGTGGTGGACGCTTGCCTGGGTGGGAGGGGCTAACCCCGCCTACAACTCCCTAAACTCGGATTAGCTCTCTGAGAATCCTGGTCTGGGTAGTGTCATACAGGCCTTTGTATAATTGTAACTCATCTGGAGTTTGAACCTCTGTGTTTTTCATTTATATTTAAAATAATTAAGCTAAATACACCTATGCGATTTCTTCTCAAAAAAAAAAAAGTTAAATAGATGGGAAATAAAAGAAATCAGTGTTAGGAAAGTAATTCAATGACAAGAGTAAATTGATACCTTTCGTTAATAACTCAACTGAGACTGGGCATGGTGGTACATGCCTGTAATCCCAGCATTTGGGAGGCTCTAAACAGGAGAATCACTATGAGTCCAATCTAGTAGTGAGACCCTGAACACCCTGTAGGCCCTTCCCTAACATAAAGAAAAAAAAATTCTCAATGTAAATGGTCTCAATTCTTCAAACAAAAGAAACACATTGACAGAATGGATCAAGAAATAAATCCAATGCATACTGTATACAAGATACATATCTGAGAGACCGATTACAGGAGTGATGGTACAGACCTGTAATCCCAGGACTTGAAGTACTGAGACAGGAGGATTATTATGAGTTGGGGGCCAGCTTGGACTACCCAGTGAATTCAAGACCAACCTGAACTACATAATGAGGTCCTGTTTAAAAAGAAAGAAAAAAACAGAAAACAGAAAAAAAAAGAAAATAATAAAAAAAGAAGTAAAGGAAAATGAAACACAATCCTGAAAGAAAGTCATAGACTAAAAATAAAAAGATAGAAAACAATATTCATTGCAATGTTGTTATGGTTTGTGTACACGTGTCCCCCCAAAGCCTCCAGAAGTCACGGGGCTGCTTCTGCAGTTTGTGATTGATTATGGTGGGTGTGGGTGCCACACCTGCCCGAGGGCAGGAAATCTGCATTGCAATGTAAGGTGGGAGGAGAAGCGGCTGCCTGAGCCACTGCTACCCTTCCCCTGTGCTCTTGCTCTTTACCACTGCCATGAAAGGTTGCTTTCTGCGAAGTGCTGTTCTTCCTTGCAGCCAGCTGAATATGGACTGAAACTTCCGGTAAGTGTGAATTAAATAAAACTTTCCTTCCCTAACTTGAGTGGGGTATCTTGTCCCAGCAATGAGAGAAGAGTTACTAAGACAAATGTAAAACAAACATTTTATCCTATTTCAGGCAAAGTTAACTGAAGCCAAAACTGATCAGAAGAGGAAGGAAAAAAAAAATCACTACATATTGATTTTGATTAAGGGAATAATTTAACATGAAGAGATGAAATCACAAATATATATGTACCAAATACTGGTGCACCAAACTCCAGTATCATAGAACAACTGATACTGGACATAAAAGATCAGAACAT
Organism: Ctenomys sociabilis; assembly: GCA_004027165.1. NCBI lineage: Eukaryota > Metazoa > Chordata > Mammalia > Rodentia > Ctenomyidae > Ctenomys > Ctenomys sociabilis. The sequence continues at coordinate 133,660 of PVKA01001133.1, read as the reverse complement.
CAACACAATCACAGTAAGGGAACTCAATACCCCACTATCACTAATGAACTAGACAAAAAAAATCAACAAAGAAATATCAGAGTTAAACCAAACCTTTAAACAAAAGACTTTATAGATAGCTACAGAGTGTTCCTCCCTATAATAGAATATATTCTTCTCAGAAGTACATGAAATGTTCCCCAAAACAGACCACATAGTAACCAATAAAGCATGCTTAAGTAAATGCAAAAGGATAAAAACTATCCCATGTATATTATCAGATCATGCATAAAGAAACTACAAATTAATGGCAAAAGAAAACACAGAAATTGTGGAAACATATGGAGATTAAACAATACATTCTTTCATAATCAATGGGCTACAAACACAAATCAAGGAAGAAATAAGACAGTTCCTTATGAAATAATTTCTGAGACCAGGCCTGGTGGCACACGCCTGTAACCCCAGTGCTGGGGAGGCTAAAACAGGAGGATCACTACAAGTCCAAGCTGCATAGTGTGACTTCATACCAAATACATTAAAAAAAAAAAGAAGGGAAAAAAAAAAAAGAAGAAGAAATAATGCCTGTACAACATACTAGAACATATGGGGCACAATGAAAGCAGTCCTAAGAATGAAGTTTATATCTACGAATGCCCACAAAAAAGTTCAAATAAATAACTTAATGATGAATCTCAAAGTCATAGGAAAGCATTTCAATTCTCAATACAAAAAAAAAAAAAAGTCCTAGGAAAACAAGAACAATCCAAATCCAAAGATAGTATAAGGAAGAAAATTATAATGATCAGAATAGTAATCTATGAAATGGACACTAAAAAAACCACAAATAATCAATAAATCAAAGGGCTGGTTCTTTGAAAATACAAAAAAAAAAAAGTCACTGGACAACAGTGACCATGCAGGAACATGGCCAAATCTGGGCCAAAGTCTGTGCTTTTCCTGTGTCTGAGTACCATTTGCTGGTCACCCATTGCAGAAGTAGTTTTGAGAAAACCTGAAACTGATCAAAACATCTCAGATAAGTGGGTCACTGACAGTTGTGCTGGTTCTGACTGAAGCGTGAATGAGGCTCCAGACCCAAGAGCTGTGAGCTAAGAAATCATGGCATTAGCACAGATGAGAAGACAAGAGAGGTCACCAAAAAAGACTTTGCAACCTTCCACTACATTCTGTGTAAGAATGAAAGCATTCTGAGAGATATGAACAGAAAAAGTAATCAAATTAAAAACTGCAAAGCTAAAATTGAACTGCTTGCGAGCTATGATTCACAAAAACAGCTCACTACTAAAGATCCTTATTATGGGGCTCAGTGTTTGACTTCAAGCTTGCATATCAGCAGCATGTCCAATGTTGCAAAGCCTTCCTGCAGAAGGACTTGTGAGGGCTGGCCAGGCCTCACCATGGCCACCCTTGTCCCATGCAGATGTGTCCTCTCCTGTGCTCAAACCCCAGGCTTCACCTGTTTCTCAGTATGACTTAGCATTTCCATTTGCAGAAGAATAAATAAATCCACTTGGTATGATGTTTCAACAATTACAGTACGTTTTCTTAGACTAGCTGAACACACACATTGCCCATTTAAAGAACAGTGAAGCACACAAATTTAGAACAGCAGAAGAGTGTACAAAGAAGCAAGAATGACCCAAAGGCCCAGATCAGCCTCTTACCCCAGGAGGACTATGCAACCTCGAGTAAGTATGTCAACAGTGCCCTCCACTCACTTCTGTACCTCTCTGACCAGGGCCCCTGCCCGTGTCACAACAGCCCATTCGCAGCAGTTCTTCACTGACATTAACAATGTTTTAGATCACGCACATTCACTGTGTATATTAGTAAGCATGTGATCAAAAAGTACAGTGAATGGCTAAACCTTTTTTTTTTTTTTTTAATTTGCAGTAAAGTACACATTGTCATGAATTCCTCTCAAGGTTGTCCTCTTTGCTTTGGACACACCTGTCACATTGTTCTTGCCACTTTCTGTAGCAATGGAGTATTACTTAGCCATAAAAAAGATTAACTGAGGCTTTTATAGGTAAATGGATACAATTAGACACCATGTTCATAAGTGAAATAAATAAAACTTGTATGTGCAAACATCATATTGTCCCATAAGTGTGAGAACCTGAAAGAGTAAAGAAAATCTGAAAGGTACAATAAAATGCTGTAAAAAGGAAAGAATCTGTTCAAAGGGAAGGAACAACTAGACTTAGGAAAAGGACAAAAGAAAGAAAGAAGGAAGGGAAAAAATGATATATTAATGTATATATACAAGATAGTGGATAAGTCTACTGCTGATTTTTGCTAGTCCATTAAAAGGAGCAGTTAATGCTTAAAATTTTTTTCTTCCCCTTTTTAATTTCTTATAACATTCTAAACTAATGTTGCACACTTGTATCTGAAAAGCTAAATAACTAATTTCAAGACAATACTATGCAATATAACAACCACTGTTGAATTACTATTCTTTTGTTTACTGAAATTCAGTATCATTTCTTTTTTTTTTTTTTGGTTAGGGTTTTTTTTTTTTTTTTTGTACAGGGTCTCACTGTGCAGCCCACACTCATAGTGATCCTCCTGCTTTCTGCCTCCCTAGTGCTGGGATTACAGGTGCGTGCCACCACACCCAGACTCCATCGCCCGCTCAGCACACCTGAAGGCGGGCCGGTGTGGCATGCAGAATCAGTGAGCGAACCCTGGTCCCTGTGCTTACCTAAGCAAGCTTAGTCCGCTGAGCTATACCCCCAGTCCTTCAGTATCATTTCTAATATTTAGCATTTCTTATTCTCTTTTAAAAAGAAAAATTAAGTTTAAAAATGTATTTGTATCTTGAAATATTGATTTATTAATAAGAAAGTTACAGGCACATATAGGTAATTTAATTCTCAAATTCAAGTGGATATCAGAAAAGGTGGCTTTCAAAATACACTGACATGTTACAAAAGTACAGCTGAAATAAAAATGACAAACTCTTAGCCAATCTTATCAGAAAAATACTTAAACCTATCAAATTATAAATACTCAAGGTAAAAAAAAAATCACACTGGACACTGCCAAAACCCAGATTATTGGCAAATACTTCATGAACCTGTTGACCAATAAATTGAAGAACTCAGTCACCAATAAATTGTAAAATGGACAGATTCTTAGATACCCATGAATTAGCACAACTGAATCAAAAGGATATAAAAATCATGAATAACCAATAATAGGCAATGAAACTGAAGTAGTAATTTAAAAAATAAATAAATAAACCTACAAGCCAAGAAAAGCCCCAGTCCTGATGGATTCACTGCCAAATCCTACAAGAACCTCGGGGAAGATTTAGTGCCAATACTCCTTAAATTCTTTTGTTAAAATAAAAAAAGAATGTGTACTCTCAAAGCTACTTCTGAAAATGAGCATTACCTAACTGCAAAACCACATAAGAATTCAAGTGAAGAAAAAAAAAAGAGGAACTACAGACAGATCACTTTAATTAACATACATGTGAAAATCCTCAGCAAGATACTACCAGCAAATGGAATGCAACAAAACATCAAAAAGATCATACATCATAAATAGGTAGGTTTAATCCCAGGGATGCAAGGATGGTTAAATACATGCAAATCAAAAAATGTAACACATCACATAAACAAAAACAAAGAAAACAAATCATAGAATCATCTCAATAGACATGGAAAAAGCCTTTGATGAAACCCAATACCCATCTATGAAAAATACTTATAAGAATGGACCTTACCTCAATCTGCTAAAAGTCATTTATGATAAATCCATTGCCAAAATACTGCCAACAAAATATTAAATGGAGAAAAACTGAAAACTTGCCTTCTAAAAGTAGGAACAAGCTAAGGATGTCTATTATTACCACTCCTCTTCAACATAGTACTAAAAACATTCCACAAGAGTCCTAGAAGCAAAATCACACATGTAGCAGAACACGAAAACAATATACAAAAATCAACAGCATCAATGAATTGCCAAGAAAGAAATTAAGAAAGCAATGGCATTATAAGACACCAAAAAAAAATTAAATATTTTAAGAATTAACCTAACCAAGGCTCTAAAAGACATATACAGCCAACACTGCAAGACTCTGAAAAAGGAGATGAAATAGGACATCATGAAATGAAAAGAAATCTGTTAATAGGCAAAACCATTTTAGTCAATATGGCCATACTTCCAAATCTGATATACAGATTTAGTGCAATATCAAAATATCAATAGTATTACTCAAAAAGTACAGAAAATAATGCTGAAATCCATATGGAACCCTGAATAGCAGATGCATCTAGGGGAAGTAAAACAGGAAACATCACAATCCACAGGGTGAAACCAGCATACTACTGGCAGAAAAGCAAATATGAGAATCAATGGAATAGAACAGAAAAAGCAGAAGAAACCCCCAAAATTCAGCTATCTGATCTTTTACAAATGGGCCAAAACATACACTGGAAGAAAGATAGCCTCTTTAATAAATGGGGCTTGGAAAATTGGCTATCTGATTAAATCTAGACCCATATCTTTCCCCAGGTACTAAATTAAAATCAAAATGAAACAAATATTTAAATGTTAAAATAGAAACACTTAATCTGTTGGAAAACAGATAAAAATCCTTAAGACATAAGTGTAGGCCTGGACTTTCTGAATAGAATTCCAAACGCACCAAAAATAATATCAAGAATCAATAAGTAGGATTATATCCAATTAAAAAGCTCCTGCACAACAAAGGAAACTACCAATGGAATGAAAAGAAGACTACAGAATAGGAAAAAATGTTTTGTCAGGTACCAGGTACTCTTTAGAGGGCTAACCTCTAGAATATACAAAGAACTCAAAAAAATTAGACTCTCCCCAAATAAAAGACCCAATGAAAAAATGGGTTACTAAAGTATATAAGTACTTCTCAAGAAAAGTAAAAATGGCCAATAAATACATGAAAAAATGTTCAATGTACTGCCACTGGAGAATGCAAATTAAAACAAAACAGATTTCTTCTTCCAGAAAGAACATCTACCATGAAGATAACAAACAATAACAAATGCCGGTGAAGCTGTGGGGAAAAAGGACCCCTTTCCTACACTGTTAGTGGGAGTACAGACCAGTACAACCACTGCTTTTTGTACTCAAAGACCAGTGCTAAAACTAAAACTAGGTATATCATTTGACCCAGCTATTCTCCTTCAGAATAACTTCTTGAAAGAGTTAAAGACATCATGTTACAATGATACATGCATACCCATGTTTATAGCAGCACAATTCAGAGTTATTAAATAACAAGTGGCCTATATGCCTATCAACAGATAAATGGATAGAGAAAATGTCCTATAAAAGTACAAACAAGTGCTATGCCATGTAAAGAAAGAACTTGATTCACATGTAAATGGACACACCTAAAGACCAGATAGAAATAAATCAGATGCACAAGCTTAAATATCACAGAATTTCTTATATGAGAAATCCAAAATAAAGAGCAAAGTAAAAGCTGGAGAACAGTAAGTAGGGAGATCTTTCTCAGACAGTAAGGGGATCAAAAAATGGAGAAAGGGAAGAGGAAGGAAAGAAAGAGGATGAAAATAATTCAGGTATAAAAAATAAGATATGCAAACAGATACACTCTTAATTTACTGATAAGAGACATATGGTATAATAATGTCTGTACGTATAATAACATGTATGCACCTTCTATGATACCAAAACATTATGAAAACAGTTTGCAATGTATTAATTTATCAAATCCATCTTGTCAAGGTATCTTAAAACTGTCTCATTGATATTTGTACTTCAATAAAACAAAGAAATTTAAAAAACAAAGTAAAAAGAGAAAGAGGATGAAAAGAGATGTGCTGTATACATGTGTGCCAATTCCATACAAGGAATGTGATCATGTGACATATACATATGACAAATACCCACACTGAATGCATGCACTATAAGTCATAAACAGGAGTCTAAAATAATAATAATGATAGTAAAAATGGAGAAAGGGAATGTAGACAGAGGGAGAATGGTTGGAGGGGGCTCAACAGGGATTAAGAAAGAATCATAATATGCCTGCTCTGTAAGATGAATGTAAACTTTATCCACTGCAAACATGTACTAATAAAATGTTAAAAAAACTGTATGTTTTATTATATGTCAAGTATACCTCAATTTAAAAACCCTCTAGGCTGAGGAGATAGCTCAGTAGAATAAGCTTGTCTGGCAAGTACAAAGTCCTGAGTTCAATCCCCAGTACCACCAAACCAAAAAAAACAAAAAAACCTCTGTTACATATGTACATATGATTGGGAAATGTACTTTTAAATAAGTTCCCCATAGACTTCATGGCATCATGAAAAAGAAAATAAGTATGTGATTTCTATCCACTAACCACATGTCTGGTGAAGTTATATGAGTACTCTGAGTCTCACATAATCAAGAGTCAATTGGGAAAAATTTAATATTCACCTCAGATACTATACGCCCTATAAATGATAATCCATGTTATACAGCAGGAACACAGTAAGCACTCAATTTATGTTACTCTCTCTATATATAAACAGCAAATTAGCTGTCAATAATATAGAAAATTATTTTTCCAAAATTACAAACTTACCAAGAACAAGAGAAAAAAAAAAAACCTACAAAAACAAAACTAACAAATGAACATTAGTATTTACCCTAAGCAAAGAAGCACTGACACTATACTAGTGAGCTGTCCCACAGCTGGGACACAATATTTGACACCACCAACCTTTAAGACAAGAGGGTGACTGTGCCTAATGGTTTCTGTCCATGCCTGGTCTGCTGGTTCCAAGGAAAAATGGCCCGGCAGAAGGGTGTAGAGAAGAGCTGCCCATCTTACAGTAGTCAGGAAGCAGAGGCAGAGGGGAAGAAGCAGGAGCCAGGGCAAGAGTACACCTTCAAGGCCAGGCGTGGTGTCGTACCTCAGGGGGCTGAGGCAGAAGGGTTACTGCAAGATCACAGCCAGCCTGGGCTACAAAATGAGTTCAAAACCAGCCTGATGGGTGCCAGGAGATGGCTCGGTAGAATAAGCCAGGGTCTAAGTTCAATCCCCAGTTCTGCCAAAAAAGAGAAACAAGACCAGCCTGAACTATATAGCAAAAGCCTGCCCTAAAAAGAGAAAGAAAAAAGAAACAGAGACAGAGACAGAGACAGAGACACACCAACCGGACCAGACCAGACCTTTCAGGTCACTCCTCAGTGACCCACACCTCCAACTAGGCTCCCTCCCCCAATGTTGTAGATCTAAACTATATCAGATATACACAGGGCCAGGGAGATGGCTCAGTGGGGCCAGGGAGATGCCTCAGTGGAATAAGCACTTCCCTGGCAAGTACAAAAGGCCTGAGTTCAATCCCTGGTTCCACCGAAAAAAAAAAAAAAAGAAAAAGATATACACAAGGATTTGTCCAAAAGGGTATTCATGGCACTTTTACAATAGTAAAAAAATGGGAAACCAAAAAAATCAAACAAACAAAAGACAAAAAAACCCACTAGTTACACACCAACATGAAAATCAATTTTATGATAAATAAAAATACTGTATATATGCTAGAAAGAAAATAAGAAAGTACTGTCACACAAAAGCATTTGTAAGTTCTGCTGATCTATATGTTAGTCAAAATTCAGGACATGAGAAGAAAAGGACAAAAATAATAGTTTATATATCTTCTTCCTTCATTATTTATAGTAAGAAAACTAATTAGCAGCAAATTTAATCTATGTATTATAGTATGAATTTATATATGCTTATACAGTTATAATAGAAAAAGTTAAGACTACAATAATCTAGAGCTATAAGGAAGTAGAAGAAGAAGGCCAGGGATATAGCTCAGTGGCACAATGCCTGCCTGGAAAGCTCAAAGTCATGAGTTCAATTTCCAGAAGAAAAAAAAAAAAGTAGAACAAGAATAGATAAAAATAATTTTATTTTATTTTTTATATTTTAATAATTTTATTGAGAAATAGCAATAAGATAGTTTCAAAACAGGTTAGTAGTACAGTTATAATTAATACATTGTATATTATATTTATTATAATTCCTAGTGTATCTGTATATACAAAAAAATTTTAAAGTACATTAAAACAGAATGGAGTCAGGCAGTGTCAAATGTAAGTACAACAGAGAATTAAAAAAAAAAATAGCATGATAACACACACCTATAATCCTAGCACTCCAGAGGCTGAGGCAGGAGGATCACAATGAATTCAAAAGAGTTCAAGGCCAGCCTGAACTACACAGTGAAACCTTGTCTCAAAAAACAAAAACAAAAGTTGCCAAAACATAGTTGGATTAAGTAATCTTAAACCCAATAAAAATATTCTAGGCAACCTATCAATTGTCTCTGTGTGCATGGTTTAGTTGTCAAAAAGTATACTGAGCATAAAGCACCTTGTGCATAAACTCAAGCTCAAGGTCCTGAGTTTGATCCCTGACACCAGGAGGAAAAAATAAGAAAAAAGTATACTGACAGCACAGCCCAAGAAGCTGGATACGCCTGAGCCTATCACTAGACACTGACATTCTATCCATGATGGACCAAACACTATGGAGCGATTCCTAACACATCTGCCAGACACTAAGCAGTGCCATCAGAGTTTCACAACACTTCCAAAGGTGACACAACAGGCTCACACAGGAAGGTAAGATATGAACAGATGACTTATCTCACTGAGGCTCTTTGTTCAACTGAATACCTGAAAGTCCTTTAAAGGTGCTAAATATGACAGTCTGACCTTGGCAAATTGTATGTATAGCTGTTACGTTCCTAGCTGTATTCCCCTAATAAATCCAAATATGAAAGCAAACTTAGGATAGGAAGAACCAACATTGTAAAGATAACCATACTCCCAAAATTGCTGTACAGATTTAATACAATCCCTATCAAACTGCCACCAACATACCTCCCATACCTAGAGAAATTGTTCCTAAAACTTATTTGGAACCACAAATGACCTAGAATAGCAAAGGAAATCTTGGCCAATAAAGACAAGGCAGGAGGCATCACAATTCCTGACTTGAAATTATACTACAAAGCTACTGTGATAAAATCAACATGGTATTGGCAACAAAATAGACCTGAGGATCAATGGAATAGATCAGAAGACACAGAGACATCTACGATCACACTCAGCCATATGATCTTTGACAAAGGGGCCAAACAAGCTCACTGGAAGAAAGATAGTCTCTTTAACAAATGGTGCTGGAAAACCTGGTTTTCTACATGCCGAAAACTAAAACTTGACCCAGCTCCATCACCATGCACTAAGCTAAAGTCAAAATGGATTAAAGATCTAAACATTAAAACAGAAACACTCAATCTCCTGGAAGAGAAAGTAGGAAGAACTCTTGAAGACATAGGGGTAGGTAAAGAGTTCAGGAACAAACATATATTTTCATGGGAAACAATTGAAAGAATCAACAATTGGGATCAAATCTTTTTGAGGAGTTTCTGCACATCAAAAGAAATTGTCAACAAAGTGAAAAGACAACCCACAAATTTTGAAAAGATCCTAACTAATAACCAATCAAACAGAGGTCTGCTGTCTAGAATATATAAAGAACTAAGATATGACAGGGCCCTCAAATTTAATAACCCAATTCAGAAATGGGCGTCTGAGATGAATACACACTTCTCAGAGGGCGAAATTAAAGAAGCAATTAAATATATGAAAAAATGCTCCACATCGCTAGTCATCTGTGAAATGCAAATAAAAACAACACTGAGATACCATCTCACGCCAGAAAGAATGGCTATCATAAGGAAATCAACCAACAACAAATGATGGAGAGGTTGTGGGGAAAAGAGAGCACTTCTCCACTGCTGGTGGGAATGTAGACTTGTACAACCATTGTGGAGATCAGTGTGGAGACTCCTCAAAACAGTAGGACTGGAAATCCCATTCAAGCCAGCTATCCCCCTACTGGGAATTTTCCCAGAGGAACTGAAAACATTGTATCATAGTGATATATGTGTACCTATGTTTATAGCAGCACAATGTGTGATAGCAAAATCTTGGAAACAACCAAGATGTCTGTCACATGAGGAATGGTTGAAAAAGATGTGGTATTTCTATATAATAGAGTATTAATCAGCTATAAAGACTGATAAACTTGAACCATTTATATTGAAGTGGTTGCCACTTGAACATATACTCGTAAGTGAAATAAACCAGACACACATGTGCAAATATCACATATTCTCCCTAGTATAAGTCAAAAGAAGAAATACAAATAGAAGTGTACAACAACAACCAACTAAAGACAATTGCGTCAGATAGTTAGGACAAACTGAACAGCATATGCTGCAGGGTTCTAAGCAGCTTTTCTTCTGGATGGTTAACAACCTAAGTTCACAGATCAAAATTGGAGAACTAGAAGAACCGCAAGGTCAGCCAACATTTTGGCCCTAGCCTTTCAAGATCAGCGAAGACTCAGGGCATAGGAGAACCTGTACTGTAACATCATGAAACTCAGTTGTGCCCCAAATTTTCTGATCAAGGAGATTATGGAGCCACAGAGGAAAGAGATTGATGATGTATAGTGTGCCTGGGGAGAGTCACATGGAAAGAAAGGCTCTCATAGAGAGCAAATTGGTCAAAAATTGGCTGTGACTCATCTGCATGGATAACACAGACAAAGGATCTACAGAGTAAGGTACAGGATTACAAGATAAAACCCGAGGGGACTTCACTGACCTCATCAAAAACAAAGGCTTTTGTTATCTTTTGGTATATAGGTCTTGATCTATCTTGGTCTTAACTATCAGCAGAAAAGTATAAAAATGAAGTATATAATGTGGGGCCAAATAATAAGTTGAGCTGTAAATGGCTATAGTCAACAACTTCTTCAGATAACTCACTATTATTGTGGAATGCTGCACTGTGTTGGATTGTGTCACCGAGTTCAGGCACCTAAACTGGTTTAATGACAATGGAGTGCTCATCTTTGACAGGTATAGACAAAAGAAAAAAGGGGGGGGGATTACAAAGGAAGAATCATGATGTGTGTGTATAAATAGCACAGTTAGGATAAATATGCCATGCTTCTGCATAATTCTATGAGAAGCAAGATTTGCACTAATAGTGGTTGGACAAGATATTATGTTGGCTTCTAGTACTATGGACAGACACTGGGGAGATAACAAGGTAGAGGGTGTTAACTGTTGAATCTGTGATATAAATCACCTTTAGAGAAATAAGATAGGTATATAGCTGCACTCTCTTCATTCACTGATTAGAGACATCTGCTATAGTAGTGCCTGTAAGTATAATATCATCTATGCACCTTGTAGGACACCGAAACATTACAAAAACATTTTGCAATGCATTGATTTGTCGAATCTGTCCTGTTAATTTGTCTTGAAACTGTCTCATTGCTATTTGTTCTTCAATTAGAAAAAAAAAGAAAAAATATAAAACCAGTCATTGCTTATGCTATAAAAATTCATAAAAAGCTTCACCTTGATTCCTTTGTGTTTCTACTGCTCAGTGTCCTTTCCTGTACCTACTCATTGAACCACACTATTGATGCTACCATTGCCTTCTCATGTTTCCTTCTGTTCTTGCACCCTTGCAGATGACAACCTATAAGGAGCAGCAGTTATGTAGCAAAATATTAGTTCATAAAATAAAATTCTTATTGAAGTTAAAAAATTGAGAAAATAAACTACTACCAATGACATAGTTGCTTAGATGCAGATTTCAGCATACAGAGTTAGTGAAGGGGAAAGTTTTTCCTATTAACTGCCATTTTCAAAGATGTGGTAGAAATTCTTAGTACAATCTCCTCAGGGGTGTGTGTGTGTGTGTGTGTGTGTGTGTGTGTGTGTGTGTGTGTGTGTGTGTGTGTATCTTATATATATATACTTGCATATTTTTCCTTTGACTTTTTTCCCTCTCATTTCTCATTATATGTAATACAAAAGCCATGTGTGTGTGTATCTTATATATATACTTGCATATTTTTCCTTTGACTTTTTTCCCTCTCATTTCTCATTATATGTAATACAAAAGCCATGCTTGAGTGCCTGTTGTCTTGATCTTCTACTTGTGTATCATTTCTAATGTCATATCAATTATTAATATACTCTTTATATTAAATGTAGTTTCTTTTATTGTTGGAGAAAGTTGTGATGAAGCTGAGGTGGTTGTATTATTCTACCCTTATTCACTCTGCCTAGACAAAGAACATTTTATACATTGTCTTTCATGCCTATGTTTTAAAAGATACTCTTAAAAATTATGGAAATATAAATAAGTTATATTACAATTTTCTTTAAAAAAAAAAAAGCAAATTTAAGTAAAACTCACCAATACCTTTTTAGCTACTGCAATTGTAAGCAAAAGGAATAATCCAGGCTAAATGTATTTTATTCTGAATCATCATTTTCAAGAAAGCAATAGTCTCTCAGCATGATTTGGCATACTTTATATACTTGAATCAACTAAAACCAGCAAAATATTAATGATTTTGTAAGTAAGTATGATGTAAAAGGAACTCTTTTCAAAACAAGCTTTGAGCAGCTATTTTTCCTTATAGCAATAGTTCTCCTAAACCAAGAAAAGTAATGGGGTGGGGGTGGGAGGGGCAGCACATACACATGAACCAGTCAGATATAGCTTATGACAATACAAATCCATCCTACACAGCTGTGATGAGAACTATACGAGTTAATGCACACAAAACACTTCTGATGCTTACATACCTCACGCCACGCAAGTCCATCTGTTATAGGAAGGGAGGGGCTTAGATGTAGTCATTTTGGATTCTTCGTATAAGACTAACCCCTTTAGTGATCAAGATTTTCTTAGGACCCAAAAAGTCACATTAGTGAGTTAATTGTCCCTAACCCTTAACAGATGTGAAAGACAGTATACTTAAAGCACAGTTTTAGAGGAGATATCTCACTTATGTTACAAAGAAAGCAGTAGACTTCGGAATTGGCGGCCCAAGATGGAAGAGATAGTATGGGACTGACCAAGAAAGCCAATTCCAAGTCAAGGAACGGTCTGCACAGCCCGGCAGCCAACACTAACACCTATGGGACAGGACAGCAGACTGATGTGGACAGCCTCCCTCTCCAGCCTGAGCAGGAAAAAGGGGAACTTAATACTTCCTTCTGACTTGGGGTATGAGCTTGTCCAGCCTACCTTGGGGGCGATACTAAGGCCCTTCTTATTGATGCAAAAAACACCGGACAGAGATAGCAAGGATGACTCAGTGAGAAGTGTTGTACTGTAGCATTTCACACACGTTTTCTTAAACATGAATGAAAACAACAGCATAAATTCCAAATATAAGATGGAGTATACTGCCAGTTTATTTACATTCCCCCTGAAATTTCAGGAACAGGTTTCAAAAAGATCTCCTAGTAAAGACAGATCATGTGACAAATCATGGGTGAACTACACAAAAGATAAGTAATATCCTCAGTGGTTCTGCAACACACTGAGATCTGTTTTGAGCCTTATCCATGCCCTATGTTGAGAGAAAAAATGTGAAGGAGAGAGAACTGTATTCAGGAAGAATTTCAGCCATGTGAACAGGGCAAGTGATAGACTGTGGGGGGACTGCACAAGCAGAACTCGGAATCCTCTTGAGGGTGCTAAATTCTGCTGCACTGCACTTTCATTCACATTTTAAGAGATTTTTACACTGTAAAATTAAAATCCATTCCCTATAATGAACATACAATATTTAGAAATTAGAAGAGGAGGAGGAAAAAGAGAAGAAGGGAGAAGGAAGTGAAGGGGAGGAAAAAAAAAGAGAAAAGAATAAATAGTATCTGAAGGAGCCAACACAAGCTTCTCCAAGTATATGTATGGCTTTACTTGAAGCCACAGATCTTTCAAGTGAATGGTACAGATCCAGAGGCTGAAGATAACGGTCAATTACTCAGCTGTGCTTGCAAGGGCATATAAATAAACCAAAGGCTGGGGCTCTAAGGCATGTCCAGTTATTTTAGAATAACTGGGGTACAGATAATAAGCCTTAACACTAGAGAGGAACTATCATGTATTAGTGTTTCTGGTTTTACATAATTCCAAATTCAACAAATAGCACATATTGATTCTTATAAGCATTAAGACATAGTGCTGTATTTTCTAGTGTTACAAATTTATAACCCATAAGCTTCTACATATCCTATGTTTGTATACTATCTTCAATCATAATTAAATCTGAAAAGTCTTGCTTATTTCATCCCACTGTATAAAAAACACAGTAGCTGCAGAGTTCTTACATTTTTTTTAAAAATTAACATTGCAAAGAAAATACTATTCATCATTTCTGCATTGCTCTTATTATCTGATGCAGTAAATGCTTGCTGAAAGAGAATAAATGAATCAAGGATATACTCCAGCAACAGTGGTACCTCAGTTCACAAACTCAATTCTCTCTACGATTCTGGTTGCAAACCAAGCTGGAAAAGAACTGAATCAAATTTCCCCATAAAGTCAACAATGAACTTAATCATTTCATTCAGTTCATCAAATTCAATTTGAGACCAGAATTGTGAAAAAAATTACATCTTGAGCCTTAGTATCACAAATGGTGGAATATGATGAGTTACCCAAAGTAATAATTAATGCAAAGAACACTCTATTTAGTTTCTGTGATGACAGTATATATGTAAACATGTCAGATTTTCATAATTCAGCCACAGTAATGTTCCATTTATAGCTGTACAGACACTTTAATACTATGGACCAGGGATGTAGCTCAGTGGCACAGTGCCTGGCAAGAGCAAAATCATGAGTTCAACTCCCAGTACCCAAAAAACCAGACAGACATGTTTAACACTAGAATGTTAGCAGTAGTATATAACTAGGATATTTGACTAATAAAAATAATTTTCTATATATTATGTTTGACAAAATACATGCAATATTCAAAGAAACAATGTATGTTATCAGGGATTAATATAAAATAAAAAATTGAAATAACAAAATATAAATACCCTACCTGAACATCTTTGTACTTGTCTCTTAGGTCTAAGAGCCGGTGATAAGCCTTGATTGCTTCTGAAAATTCCCCAACATCAGTACTGGTGAGGATGTAGTTTTCCCAGATCTGCCAGTGCTCGTAGTTACACTTGAGAGCTTCTTGTAAGGTTCTAAAAGCTTTTACTCTAAGAAGGTCAAATGTTAAAGAGTGTAATTGGAACTATTTTAATTAGAATACAACACTAAGCATACTGAATGCCAATACGAGTATAAGTCTTCATCATTCATGTTAATGCACAGATTTGAGAAGCCCCCAAATACCTTAAATTTCCCTGTAAAATTCATTGACAGACCTTTAGTATATAAGTACCTACAGTGATAACTGGGTGTCGAGCATATTACCAACCCAGGAAGCCCATGCAAATTTCAGACATGCACCCACAATGGTCAAGCAAGCACAACTGTAAGACAGACAAAAAAGTGGGACAAAACTGGAAATCAAAACAAATCAACTCCTCTGGGGACAAATCTATAGTAGGAAGGACAATTGATAAAATTAACCAACATGACATAGCTTTACTACAAATAAAATTTAAAGAAACAATCTATGAAAGCTTTAAGAAGATTTTGTTTAGAATACTGAAAGAGCCAAATAAATAATTTAGATTTAGTATGTGACTGACCTTATCAGATACAAAAGTTACATTTCTTGTTATATAGATCTCACTTTATCTTGGTCTTAACCATCCAGCAGAAAAGTATAAAAATGAGGTATATAAAGTAAAGCCATTTTACTATGCTGAGATGTGAAAGGCTCAAGTCAACAACTTCTGCAGATAACCCACTATTGTTGTGGACTGCTGGACTATGTTGAATTGTTTTGCTGAATTCACACACCTATAGTACTTAGATGCCAATGGAATACCCATCTCTGACAGGACTAAACAAAAAAAAGGGGATACAAAGGAAGGACCATTTTGTACCTGTATAGACAGAATAGTTAGGACAGATATACAGCTATTTTCACTTAATTCAATGAGTAGAAAGATTTGTACTAATAGTGTTTGGACTGGATATCCTGTCCGCTTCTCGTACTATGGATAACCACTAAGAAGATAATAATGTACAATGTATTAATTACTGAAACTGTCCTATTAATCAGTTTTGATACTGTCTCATTGCTATTTGTTTTTCAATAAAATAAAATTTAAAAAAATAAATTATATTTAAAAGGAACAGGAGATTGTGAAATAAAAATAAGCAAAAAAGAAATAAGAACAAGGCAATGTAAACAGAAACAAACTACAAAGTTTAGAAAGAAAAAACAACAAAACTCAATAGGTAACCAGAACTAGACTAATATAATCAGAAGAGAAAACCAGGAAGTGGAAGATAATAATGAGGAGTTAACAGGGAATTTGGATTAAAAAATAAAAACAGTGAGGAGAGAGGAGTAAATGAGGTCAGAAATTCTAGAATTAAAAAAATGCAAAAAAAATCCCAAGATATGATCTATAAAAGGTAACAGATGAGCATTTTCCAGGCCAAGTAATACAGACACATTGTGAGAAGCTACAGAACACATACTCTAAAACCTACAAAGGAATAACAATTAGAGAATAGAAAATATTTAATCAACAAGATGATGGAAGAGAATACTTCTAAAGTGATGAGTGAAAATAACTGCAAGCCCAAATTTTATAACCAGTTACACCTGTCACTCATAGTAAATGTAAAACCAAACATTTTTAGACTTTCCCACTTGTGCAACCTAATTAGAACCCCTCTTATAAAATGAAGGGAATTCAAAAGAATGAACACCTCAAAATCCAAACACAAATCATATAGGAATTTCCTACTTTGCTTCTTACCATCACATGTAACAGCAACTGCCTTCAGTACACCAATTATGGTGTACTGAATTCTCTTATTTACAGAAAGGTAGAAGTGAGATTATCATTTTGAAAAATAACAAGTAACAATTCACACTGTGAGGATTATCCTTTCTCTTGTATGTCTACCTTCTAACCACAAGCTCCTGGCCTCAAAATTTTACAAATATTGTTTAGTTTTTGTTTTATTTATTTATTTACTTATTTATTGTATTTTAGGGAAGGGTCTACAGGGTGTTCAGGGTCTCACTACTAGATCGAACTCATACTGATCCTCCTGTTTACAGCCTCCCAAGAGCTGGGATTATTTGTTCAGAATGCCTTTTTATAAGGAGCTCCCTGTCAGGATTCACTTATCAAAACCAGTATGGTACAGATATTGCACTATGATAGTTATACAATATCCAAAATGGGCAACTTTCCCAAAGGATTGGACAGGATGCCTGGGGAAATAAGATGGAACAGTGAAAGCAGCACTTCAGTGAAGAACCCTGTGATAATAAGCCTAAACAAGATAGTTAAATAGGCCATTTTTAGGGCATGAACATGACTGTTTGAGAGGAGCAGTAATGATTTATCTCTGAAGTAACAATTTCATGAGCCAAAAATTAGCTATGTCCAGTAGTAAAGAAAAGAAAGACTAGAATAATGCAATGATTTAAGCCTGACCTTGCAACTCTAATTTTATATACAAAGTTATTCATGAAGGAGCAGAAAGGCAATAGAGTATTAAGAAAGAACAATATGCAAGAATTGTCTAATGAATTCCAAAGATTAGTGGTCTAGAAGTCAAAACAGAGCATACCAAGAGCTTTACTACATACAAAATTATCTTAGTAACTGGAAAAACTCATTGAAATCACTATAACTGTGACAGGGATTTCTCCTACCCATTGCCTTCAGACCGGAGGTCTCCAGGGCGTTTAATATAATCAGTTGCAATCAAAACCATAATATTATTTTCTGAAGAAACTCTACAATGAACAGTATCTTATTTATGTAGATTATCATCCAAGAACAGAGGAAGCATTTAATGATTTCAATATCGCCAGAAATACCTTATGACTCCACAAAGAAAAATTAAATTTTAAATAAGGCCAAATAAAAATGGATGCACATCCATTTTAGTTAACATGTTAAAACTCAGACAAGAGCAATTGTCTCTTTCCTCCCTTGCTTTTTGTAGCCAGTCAATAAGCTAGTCAGTTGTCCTCTTATAAACTGTTTGGCATCTGCCCTTTCTTTTTCCACTTTAGTTATCTCATGCCTGGATTGTTATAACAGCTGTCTCCTAAATGGTTTCCCAGCCTCCAGTTTCCTCTCTAGTTTGCTTAACACAATGCTACCAGATAATTCTTCCATTAAAAAAATTCTTTCCTCACAAATTAGCCAAAATGTCTAGCTTTCTGTTACCAACAAGATGATCTCCACTTGTTAGAAAACCAGAACACACAGAAATTTAACCCAAACTTACCTTTCCAATCTTATCTCTCACCATAAGGCTTACATTACACTGTAGCTGGACTACATTACCTCCTATCTTCTAAAATAATTCATTCCCTTCTGTCACTCTATATTCGTTCACATTGTTTCCCTGGCCTTTTTAAAAGACTTTTTCATTTGTTCTCCATTCCTATCCTTCAAATTTAGCTTGGGCCCAACATTAATATTTCTGAACCAGGATCAGACAGACATCTCCTCTCTTCTGATATCCTTACTGAGCTAAATGAGTGCCTGATACATACTAAGTGCTTTACAAATATCACCTACTATTATTGTAGCCCCATTTGTATTCTCATTTGATATTCGCCACAGATAGCTTATATCACTAATCAATTTTTAAAATAATGTGACATAGTATTTTATTTTTAAGCTATAATTCCTAAGTATACTGATTCATAGTTATTTAAAACTTTCCATAATGTCTACTATAAAGCAATTAATAAAATGGGGCTGACCAACTAAAAACATGCTCCTTTTATCATATAATGAAATTTACTATGTAAAACCTAAACACCAAATAAAAATTTCAACCAATATTTTTATTTCATTATATATTAAACGTTTTTAAGAAATAATCTGCCCACTTAGAATTCAAGAAATACTGTAAGTTGTTCTAACTCATACAGGGGTATAAAGGGGGGATAGAATAAAATATAATGCTTCAATATTCAGTTAGAGAAATTAATCATCCATTAATTTTGGAAGCACAGTTCTTCATATTTCTCTGATGTACTTACTTTTGTTTTAATCGGATATAGGAAGTTGATAAATTGTTCCAAGCCTCCGCATTCTGAAATGATAGAGCCAGTTATAGAGTATTCTCGTTAGGAAATAATTGCTGAAACCAAAAATACAACAGTCCAATATATAGTCTTAAAAATCACAATTTTCAATAAGGTACATTTAAGGCAAAACATAAAATTAAACCAAAAGTAACTTATATAATTAATAAACATTCAAAAATTAGTCAAGCAATAATATAACTATCATAGTCCTGATTTGGTAATTTCTTAAGAGTTTATTTTCAAATATAGATTTGAACTTTACAACACAATTCATAAAATACATTGATTTATTACAAATCCAAGGAATGCAGAATACTGGTTTCTGTATTTTTAAAATGCTTTGCCTTTTACCATTATCAGAAAAGAAAGACTGAAGAGTGTTCTCCAGTGTTACTACTTTTTCATCAACCAAACATATTTCTGTACCTATTCCTAATTCCATACCTACAATTCAAAAAGTGAAGTGGTACTGAATCTCCCTTCCAAGCAAGACAAAGGCCAGTACCAAAGTAGCCCTCTTGGGCTAGGGATATAGCTCAGCAACATAAGCATCTGCCTGGTAAACATAAGGTTCTGAGTTCAACCCCCAGTACTGGAAAAAAAACAAACAAATTAGCCCTCTCATCATAAAAAGCTACAGACTTGACAAAATATATGAAACAACTATTTTAGACATCTGGACAACAGGCAGCATACGCACATGATCCTGGAAAAAGGGAAAAGCTAAGGTCTCTCAACCACCAACCCAGCTTTCAGGCCCTTTCAGGACTGCAGCACAGAGAGGCAGAAACCAAACAAAGAAAGTCTTACTGAGATGAAGCAAAAAGGATCAGCGTTCAGGGTCAAAAGGAGCTGGAATTTCAAAATACCACAGAAGAGAGATGTGTACTTCAAGAATGAGCTCTAGAAATTTCAATAAACATCCCCTGAATCTTTGGCTGAATACTGTCATCCAGGTGCCAGCAAAACTTCTTTGAAGCCTCACAAACAACAACCATCAGCGGGCTGGGAGCTGAATGATAATTTGTAAGTCATACAGAACTTATTCAAATTCCAATTCAACAGATCAGAGATTCTTATTCAAGGTATTAAATTTAATCCTAGAAAACTTTAAGAAAAGGATTTTTGTTTTGTTTTGTTTTGTTTTTGGTAGAATCGGGGATTGAACTCAGGCCCTTGTGCTTGCCAGGCAAACATTTATTCTACTGAGCCATCTCCCTGGTCCAAGAAGAGGATTTTCTAGAAGGAAAATTTCAATTTTAGGCTTAAAGTTTAAATCAAGATGATCTATAAAGCAAAATTCAAAATAAAACCCTTCTTAAGAAAAATACAGCCGGGAGATAGCTCAGTAGAATACACGCCTGCCTGGCAAGCATAGGGTCCTGAGTTCAATCCCCAGTACCACACACACACACAAAAAAAAAAAGATTTGCCAATGATAACTATACAAAGAAGCAGAAAATTTTCATCCTTAAGGAAAGATTAGTTACTAGAAACAGACCTGGAAATTACAGAGATATTGGAATAAGCACACTAGGGTTTTACTTACTCTACTATTACGTTTGTTTGTTTTTGTCTTATTGAGATAGGGCCTCACTAAGTAGTCCAAGCTATCCTTGAGCTTACTCCAGCCTCAGCCTCCCAAGCCCTGGGATTACAGGAGTGTGCCACCATGCCCACTTGGATTATGTTCAAAGAGTTAAAAGAAAACATAAACACAATGAGAAACTGGCTGAGGAATCTTACTACAGACACGAAACTTAAAAAAAAAAAACTAAATGAAAATTCTTAAACTGAAAATTTTCATTTACTATGTGAAGTAAGCTTAATGAATGGGTTTAATGGCATATTAGACAGTGCAGTAGAAAGAACATCTCTAGACCAGAGAACACTGAAACAAAATATATCACAGAGCAAAACCAAAGCACAAACACAAAAAATTATAACAAGTAAGCAGAGCTTTAAAGACCTACTGGGCAAAGGAAGAACCATAAAAAGGAGAAAAAGAGACTGTAACCCAGTGGTAGAGTGCTTACTTAACACTTGTGAAGCTCTGGGTTGAAACCCCAGCATAGAAACCAAAACAAAATCTCAAGAAATAGCAATAATTTTTTCCCAATCTCATGAAATTTTAAGCCCATAAATCCAAAAAGTTCACAAAACCTCAAGAAGGATATGTACAAAGAAAACTACACTAAGCTACATAATCAAATTTCTAGAAAAAAGAAATTAGACTTAAATGCAAAACTTTAATGCATAAAGGAAAAAATACAACCAAAGAACACAAAGTTAATACACAAAACAACAATTATTATTCTACCAGTGTACAACTAGGAAATACGTAAACGACATAATAGCATCAATGACACATGATCATGAGATCAAACTTTCTGGTTTTTATTTAAGAAAACGGAAGACCCATGGCCACACAAATATTTGCACTAGAATGACAATGCAACACTCCATCAACAGAATGAGGAATAAACAAATTAAGAATACTTATATAATTCAATACCATACCTCAATAAGAAGAAACAAACTGCCTCTACAATTAATGACACAGACGAAAATGTAAAATATAATCAAGTGAAAGAAGTCAGGGAAAAAAAAGATTCCTAGCCTTCAAGTCTATTTACATGTACATACAGAAAAGGCAAAGGTAATCTAAAGAGAAAAACTTAAGAAACACAGGGATAAGAGAGTTCAAAGTGATGGCAGGTCAGATAGGACAGAATCTCTGGAATGACGGAAGTGGTTCTACATTTGAAAGGGGTGTGTGTTACACAACAGTATGCAACTGTGAGAACTGACCAAACTGTTCATTTGAGATGTGTGAGTAGCCTGGAATATAGCTGAAGAGAAATACAGCTCAGTGGCACAGCACCTGTAGCACCTACCTCGCAAACACAAGGACATGAGTTCAATTCCTGGTACCAAAAACAAACAAAAGATTTGCAAGTAGTCTTTAAATTTTATTGCACTTAGACTCAGTATGGTGGCATGTACTTGTAGTACCTAGCACTCAGAAGGCCTAAGACCAGCCTCACTAACGTAGTAACATGGCTGCTCATATGTGTGTGTGTGTGTGTGTGTGTGTGTGTGTGTGTGTGTGTGTGTGTGTGTATTTGCCTGCATTTAAAGGATGGAGAATGGAAAAGATAGATAAGCTGATCTGCATATGAGAGGAAAGCTAGATTCTAAAACTTGAAGGATCCATTAAGTAAATGCCTGTTAATGGTGTGCTCATCAATCTTTTCTTAGCCCCAAAGAAGCTACTTTAGTAATTCAGTCATTCACGAATGCTAATTAACAGAAGCAGTACACACGCATACAAAAAAATGTGAGAAGCTGGAAAGCATGAAGTGGAGTAGGACTGGTATTTTAACACTTGAAATAAAGCTATACCACCATAATCACTACTTTTTGTTCATAACATCCATGGAAAGTAACTTTGGTGAAACACTGACATAAATACTCTGAAACAACAAAAGGAAATAATAAACATTAGGGCCAGTGATACTCCGCAGTCAGAGAAGGCTTGCCTACCATGTGTGAGGCCCTGGATGCAACCTGTACACTGAACGGTAGAAAAATAAAAGAAAAGGAAAAAAAGAGAGAAAATAAAGATTAGAGAAGAAACAGGAAATAGAGACTATCAAATTCATATAGAAACTTAATGAAACCAAAAGTTAGTTAATATAAAAATAAAAATAATTCTTTAAAAAGTTAAGTTGGTAAATCTTTACACTAACCAAGTGGAAAAGAGAAAAAATTTGAGTTACTAAAACCAAGAATGAAAAGGGGTCATTGCTACCAAGCTAACAAACACAGAAAGGATTATAATGCAAGTAACTGCATTGCCAACAAATTATATGGCCTAGATACAATGGACAAACTCCTAAAAAGATGCATAGTATCAAACTGGCTATTTTAGAGAGAAAAATCTAGAGCCAACGAGACAGCTCAGTAAACTAAGTGCCGCAGGGGCCAGGATCTAATCCCTGGCACCATATGCTGTGCCAGCCCTGCTCCCAGGAATGCCAAGCCAGTGACTGAGTCTGGGCATGGTGGCACGACCTATAATCCCAGTGCTGGGGAGGATGAAAACGGGAGGATCACTATACATTCCAGCTGCATAATGAGACCCTGCACAAAATTTAAAAAAGAAAAAGAAAAAAACAAAGAAAGAAAGGGAAACTCTGAATACTGTAACAAGAGACTGAGTTAATAATCACCACCCCCACAAAACATTGCAGAGGCAGATGGGCTAACTGGTGAATTTTACAAAATGTTCAAAGATGAATTAATACCAAGGCTCACAAACTCTCCCAAAAAAATAGGAGATGGAACCTGTAATTTATTCTATAAAGCCAGTATTTTTCTGTTATGATTTATATGGAGACGTCCCTCCAAAAGCCTCATATGCATAATAGGTAGAGCTTTTAGAAGATTATGGTGGTTTACAGGTTACTTCTCTTAGGAGGTGGAATCTAGATGAAAAAGTGGGTCATGGCAGAAGTGGCCAGAAAGGGTTCATCTCCCTCCCCAGTCTGGTTCCTCCCTTGGTGGCTCAGCTTCCAGAATACGTCATACAGGAGCAGTTCTCTGCCCCAGGCCTTCCACCGCACTGTTCTGCCTTGGAGTGGCCAACTATGGACTGAAATGTCTATAAACTGTGAGCCAAAGCAAGTCCCCCCTCCTGTAAGTTGCAGGTGTCAATAATTTGTCCTAGTCACAAAGAAAGTAACTAAGACACACTGTGATACTAAAACCAACCAAAGACATCACAAATAAGAAAGCAATGGATCAATATTCCCTCTAAACTATAGACTCAAAATTTCTCAGTGAAATACTAGCAAAGCAAATCCAGCAATATATAATGACCAAATGAAATTTACCCCAGGAATGAAAGGTTGGTTCAATATCCAAAAATCAACCAGTGTAATTTACTGTATTATTAGACTAAGAAAAAGAAGCCATACAATCATCTCAGTTGACATAGTAAAGCTATCTGAAAAAATTTAACATGATAAAAATATTTAACAAACTAGAAATAGAAAATTTATTCCTAAGAATATTTAGGGTGTATTAAAAAAATCTACAGCTAACATACATATTTAATGGTGAAAAACTGAAAGCTTGGGCTGGGGAGATGACTCAAGGGTCTAAGCAACTGTCTGGCAAACACAAGGACCCAGGTTCAATCCCCAATACTACATGCTGTGCTGGGCCCACAGAGGGGCGAAACCAGGCATGGTAGCACACACCTGTAATCTTAGTGCTGGGAAGACTGAAACAGGAAGATCACTCTGAGTCTGGGCTATGAAGCCAGATCTTGTACCAAATAAATAAGTTTTTTAAAAAAGAAAAATGAAAGCTCTCCTGCAAAGTTAGAAAACAAGATAAAGATGACTGCTCTCATCATTTATCTGTAATATTCTATGAGAAGGGCTAGCAAGATCATTGGGCAAAAAAATGAAAGCTACCTGGATTGGAAGGAATAAGTAAACTTAATTTCTATATACAGAAAATCTAAAGGACTATTGAAAAAAAATTCTACTAACATAAAATTCAAATGTTTCTAACCACTTCAAAAATACAATTGTAAGACCATTTCACTTATAACAGCATTAAAAAGAAAACATTTAAGATTAACAGCAAAAGAAATGTAACACTTATATCCTCAAAAATAAATGGAAAATATTCATAGTCATAGGTTAGCAGTCTTAATTATTAAAAGGTCAATATTCTCTATATTGGTCTACAGATTCAATGTACATTAATGTTTGTCTAGGCCTGGAGAGGGAAAAAGGTGTTTAGAGACAAATAAGGAATGACTGCTGGAAGGCAATTTCCTAAGGCAATAAAAATTTCTGAAATCCACAACTCTGAATATACTGAAAAAAGCACTCGTTTTTTTACATTTTAAAGGGATAAACAATACACAAATTACCATCTCAATAAAGCTGTCAAGTAAAAAAGATGACACATTAAAAGAATCTCCTGGTAACAAAGATTATTACAAGGAAAACTTATTTTCAGACTAATAAATAGTATCCTTAAAGTATACCTTCCTTTAAATGTATACTTTCTTCCACCACAAAAGAAACTGCTGTTCTGAACTATGCAGACAACTTAAGAGAAGGGAGCTGAAACAAGGAAGGACGGCCCAATGCACTCACGTCAGGTTCTAGGGTCACACACCGCTGAAAGGCTCTTGCTGAGCCTCCATAATCTTCCAAGGCCAGATAGGCACAGCCGAGAGAAAACCACACTCCAAGCTGCAAAGAGCAGAAGTCAGAGTCATTCAAACACACAGACACAAAGTTACAGGATACAGCCTAAAATTATTTAAGATAACTATCAACAAACACATCTATAAATTCAGAGCCATACAACTATCTGTGATCAAAAACTATCTGAATGCTTCAGCTTTAAAAATATTTAGTACAGTGAAAGACAAATTGTCAGTAATCCTCCTCAAAATAATACCCCTCTCTTCCAACACCATTATCCCACTGTCCTTGCCACCTTCTGAAGCAGCTCTGGAGGCGCTATTTCATTAGTGTCTTCATGATATGTGTGCAATCTATGGTGAATGCTGCCTCCAAGCATAACCCAATGGGAAGGAAGGACTATACATTACGGTGTATGCTCACTCCACAACTTCTAGATCTTTACCAAAGTCAAAATGATCACAGAAAGGTAAATGTCTGGAGTCCATTCAGGACATCAAGGCAGCCAGGACAATGCAACTGACGCTCAAAAGAGGATTTCTAGAACAGCTTCAGAAAGTGGCAAGAATAGGTTAAATGTGCACAAAAATGAGGTGCAGCATTTTGAGGATGATTAATGCAGTATGTCTTTTACTACAACAAATTTTAAAAATGTAAACATTGTATTCCTCAACCATACCTTATGTGGGAAAATTTAATAGAGATGTTTCCCACCTAATTTTCAAATGTAACACTGAAAGCATGTACAATCATTGCTTATCTTTTGTTGAGAAAGACCATACTCTTCGTGTTACCTAATTCCTTAAATGCAATGGAAAGCTTTGTTTACAAGTCTTTATAATTGAATATGGTCTTATAAACCTGAAAATAAGCAAATGGTTTTTTTCTGATCATCTAGTACATAAAAACAGTACACAAAATACTAGCAGATTCACAACTGATGAATATATCACAAACTTAACAGGATAAATTTCTGCTATTATTTTCAATTAGGCCACAAGTACCTTCTGCAGTTTAACCATAAATCCACCCTAGTAAATATCTATATAGCCATGCCTGAAAACTGGAAAAACACAGGCTCAGAATTTGAGTTATCAAATAGTCATGCAAAATGTAAAGCTAACTTAAATCAATAACATTCAGAAACACTAACATTCAAATAAACAAGTAAAATAGGAAGCAGCTATTCAAATTACAGAAGCATTTTTTGTAACAGGATTTCCTTAAAATTTAATAGAGCCTATTAAAAAGGAGATAACATTGGAAAAAAATTCAATGAAACTAGCCAGAAATTCCAGTATTACGAGTTGTTTGTTTCAGACATAGACAACACAGACAGCAGTAGATACAGCAGTACAGAGAAGTCTACTTTTTTTTAAAAAGACAGGGTCTGACTATGTAGAATATAGTTCAGGTTGCCCTCAGCCTACTATGTAGCCCATACTGGTCTCAAACAAACCGTGATCCTCCTGCCTTGGATTCCCCAAGTCTACCTTCTTAGTGAATTATTTATTGCCTGAATAAGGGCAGAAACACTTCAGACGGGAGGGGAGGAGAATATATATATGTCAATAGGCATTTCGTTCCAAGCCTTCCTCAGAGACAGAGAAGTCACCTTCTTCTACATCCCTTTAACTTTTCTAATGTGATATGCAGAGGCCTGAAAGTTCCTTGTGCAGATAAAGACTTTCAGGACAATTAGATATAAGGTTTAGAAAGCAAATATTCTTGGGCAATTTAACACTTCACCATGAATTCAAAAGCAGCCATAAATAACCACTATCAAGAGCTTTTATGGAGAACAGATTTCGTTGAGAAGTAGGTAATGCCTGAAAAGAGGGTGGTGTGCATCTGGTTCGGAGGTTGCAGGAAGAAGCAGAGAACCAGGCTGAAACTAAAAGCTCACATGTCTGCATTATGGCACTTTAACTTAAAACCAAGCCCACTGCTCTGCTTTCATTTGGTTAGGTACAGAATGAAATGCAAGGGCTTCAAGGCACCAAACGGCACCCACTGAACTCAATGCAGTGTGAGAAGACTTGGAGGCTGACACTAACATAAAATATGTAAAACAAATTCTCTAACTTTCGACCAAGTTTAAAGTTTCAAAACCTGTGTTATATTTCATCAATTCTGGGGTACATTTTTTTTTTTTATCTGTAACATCTCTAAAATAGACACATCTTGTCAAGAGTTTCAAGAGCAGCAGTTTTTTACAGAGAGTGGTACTATAGGTAAAAGTACTCCCTACACTTGAGAGCAGCTTAGATGTGAGGAATTATGGCAATAAAGTTGGTGGGAATGAGGAATATCCCACTCAGGGACTGAACTAGGAATAGTGACAACTGCCCTCAAAGTTCTCAACATGCATGTCCCTTGCCTGCTTTCTAAAATCAGAAAAGAATACGCTTTCCCATGTGCTGTAAAATCCAAGATAAAATAAAAATCTAAAAAAGAACTTTAAGGTGGCTCTGTCACGCAATGGATAGGGCATTGGACTTCTAAAAAAGAACTTTATTTTTCAATCTAAATAAAAATATTGGGCCAGGGAGATGGCTCAGTGGAGTAAGTGCTTCCCTGGCAAGCACAAGGGCCTGAGTTCAATCCCCATTTCTGCCAAAACAAATAAATAAATAAAATTTTTATAAAAGTTGCAAAGATTTAAAGATAACAATTATCATACAGCTCTAAAAATCCAGAAACAAAATTTATTTACTTTTAAATTTTAAAAACCAGTTAATACTTTGCAATCATATCTTAAAACCAAAATAAATGAATTTCATACTTAGGATTTATCTAATATAAAGTATTAATATGGTTCTCTTTTCTTCTTACTTAGTTATTTTTGCAGTTGTCTTAATAATTTCCACTGCAATAAAAGTCTACATGATCAATTAGCTATTATATTTAATCTACGGATAATATATATTTATGACAAAAGACGCCACACATCCTGTTCTTCAAAATCATGCAAGGCTCTTTTTCAATACTTTAGCATCTTCTAATTGCTTATAGCTGGTCCATTAAATTACTCATCTCTCTTGTTTCTCAATTGAAGACTTTGGAATTTGAGAGACTCTGAAGAATATTCGGTGCCTCTTTTACTGTTTTCTGTTTTTTTCATTTAAAACTATTAAACTACAGCTATCAATATTGAGTGACATCTTGGTTCAAAAGGTCATAGTCTTAAGAATAGGGCATAATTTTAAAAAGAAATTCAAAAGAGGTCTCAAAAAAGCCTCACACAGTCTGCAAAATAAAGCTGAATTAGTTGAGTATCAAGATCTTTAGCACCTATGGGGATAGGAAGATGGCTCAGTAGAACAAGTGCCTGCCTGGTAAACACAAGGTCTTGACTGAGTTCAATGCCCAGTATCACAAAAAAAAAAAAAAAAAAAAAAAAAAAAAAAAAAAAAAAAAAAAAAAAAAAAAAAAAAAAAAAAAAAAAAAAAAAAAAAAAAAAAAAAAAAAAAAAAAAAAAAAAAAAAAAAAAAAAAAAAAAAAAACACTTTAGCACCTAGTAGAAAAAGCAGAGAAAAACAGAATGCCATTCTCATTATACTGTTCTGGTGGCTACATCTTTTAAAAAGTAAAAGGAAATGGGTAAAATTTCCTTTTTTTTTTGTGGTACCGGGGGTTGAACTCAGGACCTTGCACTTGCCAGGCAAGCATTTATTCTACTGAGTTATCTCCCCAGCCCAGTAAAATTTACTTTAATAATACTTAATTTTGCATATTTAAAATGAGATTATTACAACAGGTTAACATACAAATTACTGAAATA
The DNA here is from genome assembly GCA_004027165.1 of Ctenomys sociabilis. NCBI lineage: Eukaryota > Metazoa > Chordata > Mammalia > Rodentia > Ctenomyidae > Ctenomys > Ctenomys sociabilis. The sequence goes on along the minus strand of PVKA01001133.1, from coordinate 104,511 downwards.
TTTTATACTCATCTTTTTCATACAAAGACTTTAAACTCTGATGTGTATCCAATACTTAACAAATTTGCATCAGTTTAAACTACCAGTGATACATGCATGACTATCCCATCAGGCATCTTGTATTGCTGCCTGGCAGTAAGACATGAATTAGAGCCCCACCATGAAAGGGTTGAAGGATGTCTCCACTTTGACTGCCCCATTCTAATGGCCCGTGACCACTGTTTTGGCCAGCAGTGTTTAATATTATTACTCTGAATTAGGCACGGAAACCCTACAATACTATGCATCCTTTCCTTCTTCCTCAAGTGAGAATTCCTCTACCTGAGATCTTCCCATGAACTCCCAGCTTTCATATACCACGGGCACTCTTGTGCCTTTTCCTATGCAGTAGCAATCAAAATAATAGCACTTAGCAACTACATGTGTGCCAAGTGTTACACCGTGAGTTCTCTCTAACATTACCTCCTGGAATCCTCAGGAAAACTCTGCAGGTAGTTAATGTCACTTTTACTAGAAAGATGTCAAAAGGCTAGAGAAGAAATGTGACACCCCCCCCATGCAGTGTGACTCCAAACATCTCCACTTATTCAAAATGTCACCCACCACAAACAGGCCAAGACTTATCATAATACTATCCTTCTCACAGATAAAAAGAGAAGAGAAAAAACAGTGTAGACACCATATCCTGGGAACATCCAAGAGATGGGTTTTTTAAAGACTCAGAAGCACACATCTTTACCCCCACAAGCTCCTTTGATTGGGCTATGCAGGTAAACAAAGCAGCAGCAGAGAAAAGTTGAAAGGAAAGATAATTGTTTGATAGAAAGGCTCTGGCTGAGATTTCTGTGGCGCTCAATTTCCAGGGCAAATCAGGAAGGCAAGCTCACCACAGGTGAGCAATGACCTTTAAAATCTTGTAGACATCTGGGTGCAGTGGTACATGCCTATAAACCCAGCACTCTGGGAGACTTAGGTAAAAGGATCTTAAGTTTGAGGACAGCATGGACAACTTAATGAGACCAGGCATTCAAGAGGTGCTAAGTAACTGTATGACCTTGACCTTGTCACTTAACCTCTGAGTGTCAGTCTCCCAAGTATTAATTGAGGGCGGTAGGCCAGGCTAGGCTAAAATTCCAAGGTTCTGTAACTTTCCATATTCTGAAAATCGGAGAGGGCTCAAAGCTACACTAGTGCCATCTAGTGGCAAAATAAATGCACTAGGGATACAAACAGTTTAGTATGGATAATCATCTAGTTTGAAGAACAAAAATTGAATCGATTCAATTAGAGGCCTTAGAAATCAAAAGAAGTCAAGGTGAAAATGAGGCCTACAGAGGAAGTGATTTGCTGAAAACCACATACTGATTCCTGGCATGCAGTATGTGTCATAAAGAAAGTGATTAAAATATTTATTAAAACTAAGTATTTAACATAAAATTAAGTAATTTAGTACTATGTGGGCTAAAACTAAGTACCAATAGGTAATGTCATAAGTTACTTTTAAAATTCCAAAGTGTTTTTAGGCCAGAACCACCATCTTCCAGGAATTTGCCAAAATGACAAACAAGGAAAGAGGAGAGGAACCCAGTATATGTTCTGTAGGACTTTAAGAAAACATGGGGTTGTTCCTTTGGCCCCATACATACAAATCTACACAAAGGGTGACATTGCAGACATCAAAGGAATGCCATACAAATGTCACCACTGCAATACAGGAAGAGTCATCAATGTTACTCAACATGCTGTGGGCACTGCTGTAAACAGGCAGGCTAAAGAAGGGCAAGATAGTTGACAAGAGGATTAATGTGGCTATTAAATATATTAAACACTTAAAGAGTCAAGACAGCTTCCTGAAATGTGTCAAGGAAAAACAAACAGAAAAAAACAGGAAGCCAAACAGAGAACTGGGTCCAACTGAAGTGCCAGCCTGCCCCGCCCAAAAAAGCACACCGTGTGAGAGCCAATGGGAAGGAGCCTGAGTTGTTGGCACCTGTTCCCTATGAATTCATGGAATATGCTAGGGATGTAGCTCTGCCATTCAGCACCTAATATTTAGAGCAGATTTCATTCTACCTAGTTAACTATGTCAGGTCTTTACTCTTCAGTGTTTTTCTTCCTAAAGATACTGCACAGGTATTGTTTGGCCATACCCAAATGGCCAACTATTTATGAAATATTTAGATTGGCTTGAAGATCCTGTAAATCACCATGGGGAAAAGATGTATCAAAATAAATGGAAGTAACTTACTTCAGTTAAATTAATGTAAGTCATTTCAGTTAAATAGTTTAAAGCACCAGAAATTAAATAAATAAATAAAACTACAAAGTCAGTTTTTACAAGAGTATTCAAAGCCTATCTGCAATAGGTACCAACTGCTTGTACATAATTTTCTTTAATTATAAGCCTACTACTTAATTTTCCTTCCTCCTCAGGGCTTCTAAAAATGAATCATCAATGGCTTCATGCATTTTGCTAAATTGACTTATAGAATCACTTGTTTTGTATCTATCACATATACTGAAAGCAACCTATTACAATCTAATCTAATCCATGTTGTACTCCCATTCTCTCCTTTCTGTATTCCTGCCCACTTCCCATAATTCCATACATAGCTGAGCTGTTGAGTACAGTTTCATTAAACAGGAAATGGCCCAAGCCAAATTGAAAACTGATATCAATACATTTGGTAGTAGTTTTTCCTGAAGTGATACTTGATACTCACAATTTCTTTTTATTTTTTTTGATACTCACAATTTCTAAGTATGATGCCAACTCTTTGATAACCAAAATTCACATGTACGAAATTCTACATTCTCAAAAATAAATAAATAAATTCTACATTCTCTTTCCTAAGGAAACACAAATCTTAACCTGTCAGTTTTCTTTTTTCTTTTGTTTCTTTCTTGCTAAAGGAATGGTTTCCCTTATTTTACTGTTTTCCTTAAAACTAAAGAATCAACTGCATTTTGTACATATTTTGCTATAGTCTATTAACTGTTTGAGGCCTTTCTCTTATTTTTATCTAGAGTTGGTTACCACAGTAAATATTTCAGTGGGTTTTTATATTTGCCAACTGTTTACAAAGAGTACTTGCCCTATTAGGACACAAAAGATAGGGCAGAAAAAAAAAAAAAGTACCACTACTGAGTGACACCTATTGGAACTTGCTGTAGGCCAGAAATATGGCCAACTTTTTTCAGCAGTAAACTGACACAGGAATTATGATCTCCATTACACAAAAGCTTGGGAAGATGAAGAGACTGGATTGCTGCACTATGTGGGTTCCTAGAATTCAGAACCATGTCTAAGACAGCAAAGCTTCTGCCTCCCCATTATATTTCAGTCATAGCTACAGTGCACATGTTACCAGAGTGTTCACATTTCTTGGCAGTTACGCAAGTCAGACCTTAAGAGTTTCATTTTTTATTGCTTACCAATATGAGAAAGGAAGAACAAAAAAGGATCCTTTTTTTCTGTACATATTATTCGCATATGTTCATCCAGTCCGCTCTATTGGAATGTGAGTTCCAACCCCTTTGAGTCTTCTCGTCACAAATACCACAAATTCACAAAAGAAACTAACTGTATTTCAAATAAAAATGTTTTCTCCTTTCATAAACTAATATGACACAGAAAGTTTATAAATTAAGGAAAAACATGGTACAAGTCCCTGGGATGATTCAAATCACAGAGAACTATGTGGCAGAAGTCTGGTCTATGTACATCAATGCATTCGGAAGGGCGGCCTTCGTTCCTCTGGAATTCCTTAGTTTCAAAGAGGCTCACTTGCTATCATGTGCTAGATGGTTCCAAAGCATCAATCTTATTAAACCTTCTCCATGCTTCAAAAGAAAGCCCCAATGCCTTTTCATTAAAGAAAAAAAAAAAAATTCAAGTCTGATGGTCTGGTATGCAGGGCTCTCCACAACTTGGCCTCAGCCAAATGTGTAATTACTTTCTAATATGAGATCCTCGAGAGGCAAACAATGATGAGGTAAGGGTAACAGCTCTGGAGCAGGAATGGCCAGGCTAAAATCCCAGCTCCAGCTGTTAAAACCTGTAGGATAGGGTCCAGATTATTCAGCCTTCTAGCTCATCTGCAAAGTGAGGGTAAACTCAGTAAATGTCTCAGTGGTTCTGCTGAGGATTAAAATTATTGTGAACTCTTACAGAACAGTACCTGGTACCTAGCAAATACTCAGCAGCAGTTGCTGTTATCATTATAAATGAACAAAAAATAAGCAACCAAATCCTACCAAGAACATTTTTTTCTCTGCACAGTTGGTACCTACATCAGCTAGTCTCCTCCTTTCTGATTTTTCTTCTTCCTATCCAAACCCCAACTATCCCTCCTAATTCAGACTAACACTCCCTACTCATCAGGACTTTCTGACCATTCACATCCTCATTCATCACTGGGCACCTGTGGGGGACCACCTGAGCAGCCAACATATGTTGCCTACTCTCTCCAACTTTTGGTTACACCCCACATTTATTCATGCCTCTTCATTCAACTCTATAAACATTAAGAACATTAAGAATCCATGTCATACAACAATTCTTATTTGTCCTTCAATTAAAAGGGCTTATAAAGAGCTCATACACATCAGCTTAGACAGAATACAGATTCTTAATAGATATTCTGACACTGATGCTCCTATCTCCCATTCAGTCTCATTTGAAACTACTTCTTGTTTCTGACATCCATGTTGTCATCTTTTCTCCTCAGCCCTCTCCCCTAAAGAATAATAATCCCAGTTCTCTTCTTTCTCAATAATAATCTATATCTCCATTGAATTAATTCTCACCTTTCTCCACTGTGGTTTTGGTTTCTGTCTTCAATCAAATAAAGGTCTCCAATATCTTAGAAAGCTTTACCTGATCCTTCCCTTCCTCTAGTTTTGACACTCCAGATTTAACTCTTACCCCTCTGACATTAAGTCTCTAAATGCAACACTCATTTTCTTACCAACACTCATCTTCAGAATCTGTCTCTGAAAGTCATTAGCAAACTCAAGTCCAGTGACCTGTCCTGGGCCTTCTCTGGACTTGTCCACCATGTGTAATAGCATTTACTGACATCAGCCCCTCCTTTAGCTTCCATGAAGCCTTCCATCGGCAATCTTTTCTCCTGGCTGAGTTTTTTCTGATGTGTTCTGCTCCATTCATATCTCACTGGTGCCATTTCTTCAGGGAATGCCCAACATTCAGAAACATGCCTACTATTCTCTTTCAACATAGTTTGCTGCAAAATGCTTGAAACCAAGTTCATGGCTTCAACTCATTTCCATAAAAATGCCCCATCTACATGCTCAAAGCTAATCTCACTACTGGGCTTTTTAAAGCTTTTATCCCCAAGGATATCAGCCAACTCTACTTAAATACATACCTCATCTCCACATAATCAACATCCAAAATCGTATCACCTTCCCTGCAAAAGACATTTTCCATTTTTTCTGAATTCCCTATTGAAAGGTCAGGACTAGTCTGGTTGACTGCATGGGTTCATACCTAACACCTATGACTATCAATATGGACATTTTCCTTTCTTAAAAGAGTTGAGGGGAAGAAGAAATGACTCAGTGGAATAAGCGCTTCCCTGACAAGCACAAGGGCCTGAGTTCAATCCCCAGTTCCACAAAAACAAAACAAAGCAAAAAAAAAAAAGGAGTTGAGAAAATAGGTATCTTTTCTGACTCCGAGGTCTCTCTTTATCCTGCCAGCCAAGGAGTAATCCCAGAAATTTTTCCTTTGTAATGAAGTTTGGATATGTTCTACCTTTTTCACAAGCACCATTTAAGCCCCTGATACTTACCTATGACATTTGTTCCCTAAATTTCTTATACAACTTTTGTCATATCACTCTTTTATTCAAAACCCTAAGACATGCCCACATGTGTGGAGTCAGATAATGCAAAACCAGGAGATTGGTTATGGCTTATGTCTAGATCACTCCCTCCCTTCAAGGCTCATGTGTGTTCATGGGTAGAGCTTTAGAGAGGTAGAGAGATTAGGGTCTGTGGCACTGGATTAAGGACCTAAACTAAACCAGTTTAGCTTTATTCTGGTTCAGATAACGGGGAAACCCACACTGGTTGTGCTGATACCAACTATAAAGTGCACAGCCTCGGAGCAATATAAAGGGACAAAAGGAAGGCAAGTTGCTGCTGCTGCCTCTTGCCTTGCCTTGCCATGCCTTTCTCCTCTGTGATGCCACTCTGCCATGTTGCCCCGTCTTGGAATTGGCTGACCATGGATGAAAACCTCTGCAAAACAGGCCTTTTTCCTGAGTGTCAGGTTTTCTGTCTCAGCAACTAAGACAGCATTTCAAATTTTTCACAAACCACTTCCATCCACTTCATTCCCCTGTATATAGTGACACAGCCTGTTTCATCCCAGCACCCATGTTTGAGCCACATCAAGCATCTAACAATGCTCAGTTAGGCAACCACAAAACGTACTGTACACACTGCAACTTTTGAAAGTGGATCAGAAGGCTAAAACAATTTAAATTATATGACTTTTTAAAGCTTACTGATTAGCCAACCAATAGCCAACAAGTTGGCTTTTTTATATCATTTTATATTCAAAGATAAAGTTATTCATTAGAAAATAAAATATATAATAAAGGAAAATTACATTTTCTTTTAATGTAATTTATAACCTAATTACTATCACTAAAACAAACCATTTCATCTTCAATTTATTTATTTATTTATTTTTTATTTATTTGGTACTGGGATTGAATCTAGGGCAGGCAAGCACTCTGTTACTACCACAAAGCTACATCCCCAGCCTAATACTGAACTTTTTTTTTTAATACCAGAGATCAAACTCAGGACCTTGCACTTGCCAGGCAGGCACTTATGCCACTGAGCTATCTCCCCCACCTAATATTTAACTTTGAACTGAATGTATGATGGCATTAGAAGTAACATCAGATGTTTCCTCCTCAACAGACTGAATTTCCAAAACTTTTACTTTAAACCTATTAATTGAGTAAATAAATTGAACTGTTATAAAAAATAAGTTAATGGGTTTCTATTTAGGGCATCTGATGTCACAGATATAAAACTGGCAAATTCTACTGTTTATGGAGTAATACTAGAAGAACTAGTAGATTAATAGCTATGACCTCATCTTCCATATGAGAAAAATCTGGTATTAACTAATCTCCTAAACTAACTCTACCCATTTGCATTTATTCTAGGAAAAAAGTCAAGCACGAAAGAATGACATGGGTATAGAAAGAAAAAGATCAGGATGTGTGTGTATAGACAGTACAGTTGGGATAGATAACGCTGTACTTCTACATAATCCTATGAGAGGCAAGATCTGCACTAATAGTGGTTGGACAGGATATTATGTTGGCTTCTAGTACTATGGTCATCCACTAGGAAAATAATTATTGAATTTTTGATATAATTCAGGTATAAAAAATAAGATAAGCAGCTACACTCTTAATTTACTGATAAGAGACATCTGCTATAATAATGTCTGTAAATATAATATCATGTATGCACCTTGTACGATACCAAAACATTATGAAAACAGTTTGCAATGTATTAATTTATCGAATCTGTCTTGTTAAGTTGTCTTGAAACTGTCTGATTGATATTTGTACTTCAATAAAATAAAAAAAGAATGACATGAAAATTCACCTCCCTCCGCTGCGTACTAAAGTGTCATTACTAGCTTTTAGTAAACGTTAACATTTCTTCAGCAGATGAGTCTTTGCTTTTCATGCTGTCAGTGATATCCTGAGGAGAACAAATGCCACCTGCATTGTCTATTATTACACATAAATTTTCTTGTTTGTTTGTTTGTTTGTTTGAGGTCACTGTTGCTAAAGGAAGTTTACATAAACGACAAAAAGCCACCAGGTAAGACAGTATAAAATAGTGGTCGATTCAGATCACACAACTTCCGTAAGGGCAGACTAGTCTTCATGTGCTTTACCCTTAGCAGGGCTGCTCCTCTCCGCCTATCTAGCCTCTGAGTTCCCACATTTCCACTAATCCTGCTAACTGGTAGCCAAAGAACTTCATGTACTTCTTTGGCACAAATGTCTGGTTTTTACCAAGGATTCAAAGTTATTAGTATTTCTGCCTTTACTAACCGAGGCCTGAAGCTCAGCCACTTGAAGCATGCAAGCACAGTTAGTCATACCAGCAAGCATAGTGCAAGGGGAATGTGAACTGAATTGTATGGAGAAAACTCCTACAACTAGTGGAGAGCAGCTAGTGTCATCTTTAGAATTAAATTTTAGCAAGGACTCTGCTGCTTCAAGTATTAGATGAAAATTATGGCAAAAGACAAAAAGAGAAAGAGAGAGAGAGGGATGCCTATGAAATCCATCCTTTTTTCTTTAAATACATTTAGTACAGGGGACACAGGGTCTACAGAGTCTCACTACATAGACTCATAGTGATCCACCTGTGTTCAGCCTCCCAAGAGTTGGGATTACAACGTGTACCACCACACCCCATCTCAATCTCCATCTCAGCATGCCCTGGGAGCAGGGCCAGCCCAGCATGCCAGGGATCCAACCCCACCTGCTTTGCTCTGCCTACTGAGCTATCAGGCCGGCCCTCCATCTTCCTTCAATGTCACTCTTGAGAACAGTTCATTTTCTTATGAAAAATTCGGGACAAACACTACACTGCACAGGTTGCCAGGGTGGATATCAGGCATACACTGCAACTGCTACAGATGCTCAGTGAACTCTCAAATGCATGCCTTTCCTCAAGCTCATCCTGGAAGCCATCTGGATCCCCTCCTGCACATGAATACAGTCCCCATCATCCACGCAACATCTGTCTCCTGCCACATCTCTAACACAATCTTCCCTAGCCAGGTAAAGCCACAACATACACTCCTATAACACTTCTGCTTGAACATACCTTACTACCACCAGTAATATCATACATTCTCACAAAAGTGAGTGACCAATTGATAGAAGAGGGAAATTAAGAAAAATACATTTTTTAAAAAGAGAGAGGAGGGGCCGGGGAGATGGCTCAGTGGAATAAGTGCTTCCCTGGCAAGCACAAGGGCCTGAGTTCAATCCCTCGTTCCATCCCGCCAAAAAAAAAAAAAAAACAAGAGAGAGAGACAGGAGGGTCAGCCAGATAGACCAGTGGATTAAAGCACCTGCTTAAGCAGACACAGGCACTGGGGATTGATCCAGTAAGGCAAGCCGGCCCTGACCCCGGGGGCACTCTGAGAGGTGACTGAGAATGGGCATGGTGGTACGTGCCTGTATTCCCAGTGCTTGGGAGGCTGAAAGCTGACCCCCAGTCACACCGAGCCAAACACCGAGACCAGGTGCGGTGGAGCACACCTGGAATCCCAGGGCTGGGAAGGCTGAGATAGGAGGATCACTATGAGTTTAAGCTGTGTAGTGAGACACTGCACCAAATATATAAAATAACTAATTAATTAAAAAATTTTAAAAGAGGGAGAAATAACAAAAAGAAAGGAAAAACATGTTGGGTTAGGCTAGAAAAAAAATGACAAGAAATTATACTTTCTTTCTCAGCACTATACATATCGGTTTGATATCTAAGCAATTTACTTCATTTAAAAGTAGAGAGCAATGGAAATCAGAGCTATCTAAGAACAGGAATAAAGATTTATACTTTAATTCTCATCCTGTTTCTGTGAAAACCTGTGTGGGAAATTTAATTCAATTTCCTTTCCACTTTCTTCAGCTCCTAACACCCCACAAAACCCAGAAGCCTAAGACTGAATGCTAGTAGTTTCCTAAAGTCATTTTGGGGAAATGGAACAGAGAGGCATAAGTGAATGCTAGCTGGCAATCTCAAAAACATGAATCTAAGTGGCAGTCTCCTGGTTCTCTAACAGATGCACCAGAGACAATGCAATTAGCTTTGTAGCTTACCCCTGGTGTGAAACCAAATATTGAGTTTGCCTAAATTTTGCTATTAAACCCAATTGTTTTTCTGGCATAAGACCAAATACTTCAAATACCTCTCTCAGTTTGTCTAAATTTTGTTATTAATTGCTTAGCTGCATCAGAAAAAGAAGGCAGCATTTTTTTAAATTTTACTTTTCTATTTTCCTTTTATTGTGGTACTTAAAGGAAACAACACAGCACAGAGGAGCACTCCTCCTTCTGAGATAGTTCAAACTCAGATCATAAATTAAAATAAGTATATGGTACGCGAGTTTGCATCTTGTAGTAGTTGTGTACTACAATGCCTGAATTTTTTGGCACAAGTAACAACAGTGGACTTGAATTGGATACATATGACAGACTGCAAAATATCCTCATACAACATCTGTTTGTACTGACTCTGCTTTGAACTATTGTCATTTCTTTAATTAGCTCTAAATTATATAGTGAAGCCATCAAGCCCTGTCAAGTCTTCTCTTACAACTTTGCTCACATCTCCCTTCCTTCCTAGGGTCCCTGCCACACTGTTAACATTCTCGTAACTCTGCCTGTATCAAGTATCTTCCACAGTCAGTGTTGCCTGAACAGTGCTCCTGAATTGTTCCTTTGCAAATGCTATTCATTTATTTGAAACAAGGCTCCAAACAAAACTACCCTGCAGCGGTTACCTATCTGCCTTAGGAAAGACCAAATGGTTTATCCTCACATTTAAGACCTTCTGTAACCTGAGTCCAACCTAGCATTCCCATGGTAACTACACAGTTCAGCACCTTCTCAGTGTAGTCAATACACATGTGCACACACCCACTCCTTTCTGCTTCTAGGATTTTACTCAGGCTTTTCCCTTTCTAGCTGCCCTCAGCACTGCCCTTCCTTGTCTTCTCAAGCACTTTCAAAGACAAATCCAGCATTGTCTTTCATTGCCTATGAAAGGTAGAAGTGTTCTTTTTGGTCTCTCAGTACAAACTAGTGCTTTACAAAAACCCATTCAGGGGGCCAGGGAGATGGCTCAGTGGAATAAGCGCTTGCTTGGCAAGTGCAAGGGCCTAAGTTCAATTCCTTGTTCTACCAAAATAAAAACCCATTCAGTGCTTCTTAATGTTTCACACTACAAGCTAGGTTCATCTGTCTGTTTCACTAAGCTGTACACAAGTTACCCTGTCTCAAAATAAATGAAAATATAAATTTAAAATATTAAACAAATACACTTCCCAAACATCTTATTTCTTCAGTGTAAAAGATACTTCCCATGTCTATGCATTTAAGAAATGAGCACCCATGTTCAGAGCAGCATTATCCTTAATAAGCAGTAGAGAGAAACAACCCAGGTGTCCACCAGATGAACAGATAAACAAAATGCACTGTGTACGCACCACATAATACCATTTGGTGTTTCCTAGTCTTAAATAGGGAGATTCTGATGCATACTGTTTCCAATATGGATTAGCCTTGAGAACATTAAATTAAGCAAAACAAACCAGTCACCAAAGGACAAATACCATATGATTCTGCTTTTATGAGCTGTACAGAACAGTTAAACTCCTAAGTGGTTACCAGGGGCTGGGAGAAGGCAACAACTGTTGCTTAATGGGTACTGAGTTTCAGTTGTATGTGATGAAAAAATTTGGGACACTGGTTGCCCAAAAATATGAATGTACTTAAAATAGCATTGTTGAACTGTACACTTAGAAATGGTTAAGATGGTAAAGTGTAGGCTATATGGTTTTTACCAAAACTTTAAAAAAGTAATGTCAGGTCTACTACTAAGTCATTTACATTGAAATATTTGCTCATAATAGGTAAATATTAATAACTCATTTTACACAAACGTTAACTAGAATTATATCAAGTCAGACTGTATGTCTGTTTGGAATCACATGTGCCTTTTGGATATGTGAAATGAGAAGTAGCTGAAAGTGATTATTCTGATAATAAAAACATTTTACTAACTGAATAACCCTACACACAAAATAAGGTTAATTTTTTAAATTATTTTTTATTTTATTTTTTAAAATAAGGTTAATCTTGTCCCCTCAAAATTAGGTTCACTCTTGTTGATATCTCAAACTCCTCACATTTAGTACAAAATGCTTTTTTGCATTCACTTTTCAAATCTTAAAAAAAATCTTTAAGCATGCAAATGTATTTGTGTGTATGTACACATACCCATGCTCCCTTACATGACCAACAACCCATTCTATATATGTGCCTATTTGGAAAATTCTTCCTGTTGGAGCCAGGAGATGGCTCAGTGGAATAAGTGCTTCCCTGGCAAACTCTAAGGCCTGAATTCAATCCCTAGTTCTACCAAAAAAAGAAAAAATTCTTGCTATCATTACTGACTTCAATAATGACTTGTAGAATCCTACACTGACTGCAATTTTGATGGCTCATGTGTTGCCTTCCTAAAACACTTGCTCAGAATGGTGCCTGATTTTAATAGCTGCAACCACACTAAGGAGAAGGAAGAGAAAGAAAAAAAAAAAAAAAAAAAAAAAAAAAAAAAAACAGAAGAGAGAACCCATCTGCGCATTTTAGGTGACAAGCAAGAAGTACAAGAGATTATATTCTTGAGCCGGGTGTGGTGGCGCATGCCTGTAATCCCAGCACTCGGGAGGCTGAGGCAGGAGGATTGTTGTGAGTTTGAGACCAGCCTGAGCTACAAAGTGAGCTCGAGGCCAGCCTGAACTGCATAGTGAGACCCTGTCTCAAAAAGACAAAAAAAAAAAAGAGATTATATTCTTAGCTGTCAAAGGCAAGCTCACAATCACTGAGATAAAAATAGGTGTTCATTCAGAATTAAATCAAATGCAAAGGAAAACACAAGCGCCCAGAGCAGGTAGAATTTTATGAGCTGTCTAACCTGCATAGGATTAATCTTCACCGAGCGTTCAAAGCACTCCACACATTCTTGAAACTCCTTATTCCGAAGATGAAGGAGGGCTTTGGAGCGCTGGGCCCGGGCACTGCGGTGCTGGGACAGCTCCCAGGCTTTGTCATAGCAGGAGTGATCTCGAAGGACATCTCCAAGCAAGCAGTATAAACTTGGTGTTTCTTTTTTTTCCAGCTCTTGTCTGAGAATTTCTTCAGCCTAGAAACAATAACAAAAATAATAAATGTGCTAAATTGTGACCAATGGCTGGTTTATTTAATCACATATACATCTCATATCCAACCTGACCCAAATCTTTATTTTTCAACATTTGCGATCCTTTACTTATTTCATGTGGCTAGGACACTGGGTGCATGACAGACCCAACAGACTCTAAATATGGTAAGAGAGAAACGAAGAAGAGACAAGTCCTGCTTTAATGGTCAGAGCCCCCAAAGGAAAGGATTTCAGATAGACCCATGCAGCTTCATGGCTCTCTGCTCTGGTTGTCATCACTGTGACCATGTTTTAGAGCAGTACCTTTAATTCACCTCTACCAACCAGCAATAAAAAAGATTTTCCTTTCCTTTCCTTTCCTTTCCTTTCCTTTCCTTTCCTTTCCTTTCCTTTCCTTTCCTTTCCTTTCCTTTCCCTTCCTTTCCTTTCCTTTCCTATTATGGTTAGGGAGTCTGGCTGAGAAATTTATAAAAGGGGTAGGGTACAGTTTAATAAGCATCACTAAAAGATCTCTTAACCAAAGAACATCTCAATTCAGATAAAGCTGATTTCAGATATCCTATTCATGTATGTTTGTACAGGGCTTTATTTTAAAGTTCAGGCTGGCCTCATACTAAAAATGATTTTTCTGCCTCAGCCTCCTGGAGGCAGGGGTTACAGATATGTACCACCAATCTTGGCCCATTCCTTCAGAAATTAAAAATTGGCCCCCATTCACTTAACAGGTTTGGGTACTACTGCTGTGTGTCCATAATTCAGAGCTACTTCTTCATTCAAGCTGTTACTACTCATTCTTGACTTTTTTTTTTGTTCATGTCTAACACTCTGGTAAACTCCAACAGATAGCAAAAGGCATGTGTAGTTGCATACTTTGCAACCTCACACACCAGCACCTTCACATAAACAGCACTGTCATTGCCATCTACTAAGCCAACTAGGAAAGTCACCCTTTACTAAGCTAAAACGAGACATTAAAAGTCCTTCAGGTCTGTAAACTGGCAATCTATAAGTGTATGATTGGTTTATTTTAAGTTGGACAGATCTTTGGTTTTTAAATCATATAGCTTCTGTGAAATCTTTTAAAGAGGGACATGCTTCTAAAAGGGTCTTTCAATATTGGCTACTTTGCACTTACGACACGGTATGGGTCATGTTCCAGGCTGAGTCTAAAGATGGAGTCAGAAATGATTAAACAGTTTCTAACAGAAAACAATTCAAATAGTCATGAGTAGAAGAAGGCATTGGTTATGAGAGAAGAGCCAAAAAATTTAAATAGGAACATCTGGGATGACTTGGACATTAGAAGCCCCCAATGCCACTAAACATCCTAAAGCAGCAGAGGCAGCCTCCTCTAACAGATAAGACAGATGCAACCCTCTTGAAGATACTACGATGACTACATCTTTCCACCCCTAGCTGCCCCCAGATATATAAATAACCTTTTTTTTTCAAATGTAAGGTTTTGTTCATTTGGAAACCTTGAGATCAAATGGTGAAAGAGATTCTAAGGGTGCTAGGCCTCAAAGAAATTGGATCATAATTTAAATCAAGTTGAATGTAGAAACTTACCAAACAGTTTTGATTCATGGTGCCTACTCAAGCAATTGGAGGTAGTTCTAAATTATGTACTCAACTGCTAGATAAAAACCTGGACTCAAACATATCCAGAACTAAACAAGATGAGATACAGGAAATTCCTTGACGTAATGTGGAGAAAATAATCCAACTGAGAACAAAGAGGATATTATTAATTTATTTTTTACAATCTCCTCAACTATCCCCCATATTTCAGCCCCCAGCAGGTCCCATAGGATATTCTCTTTGCCATGGCCTTAAGATATACACTTCAGCCGGGCGTGGTGGCGCAGGCCTGTAATCCTAGCACTCGGGAGGCTGAGGCAGGAGGATTGTTGTGAGTTCGAGACCAGCCTGAGCTACAAAGTGAGCTCAAGGCCAGCCTGAACTGCATAGTAAGATCCTGTCTCTAAAAGACAAAATTTAAAAAAAAAAAAGATATACACTGCATCTGAGATAACCAGCATATTTGAGAAGTGCTGTAGTAGAGGTCCTGTACTAGTAGTCTTCTTGTTGAAATGGAGACAGAATGGTAGAGAGTCACTAACAACCCTGAGCCCCTAGGAGCAAGATAAGCATAGTTATTTGTAGTAAGCATGCCCAAAGTAATAATTAGAATGGTTAGAGCTAGCCTGGATCTTAAGTGAATGAATGTTAAGGTCAACTGAGATGGGTAGCCAGCTAAGCTCAAACTAGATCTGTGCAATAGTTTAAAAAAAAAAAATCTTTGGCTTTGAGAGCAGGTATCTGAGTCTTCATGCTAAGACACTGTCTTTCTCACAAATGCTATCTTTAAGACACTTCACTGACTCAGAACTTCTTAAATTTAAAAAAAAAAAAAAAGTAAAGCCAATACCATTTAGGAAAGACCCTACAACAGCACAAGTATATAACATTACTTTTTTTTCTCAGGTCTTTTCCCAAACAAATGTAAATATTTACCAGGGACTTGCATTCTAAAGAAAAATATCTATTTTAGAGTTAGTGATTAAGTCAATGCTAATCCTTTAGGAGCTAGAACACAACTGTGATGAGTAAGGCAGCTTATAGTCAGCCCATCCTGCAGTGGCCCTAGTTTGATCCCACAAAGTGGCTCCATAGTTCCTACATACACAGTTGAGTTCAATCTATCAAGCAGGTAGCAGTGTCCTTCATGAATACAGCTATAGCACAAAGGCCACATGGAGAAGCCCTTGAAGCTTCCCTCTCCATTAAATGAATAAGGGTAAAGTAACACTATGTATCTGTAAAGCCACACTGACTTGTATCACTAGCAAAACCATGAAAGATGTTCTAGGAAGAGTGGGTAGATGAGCAAGTATATGGGTATCCAGGTGGCTTCACTTAATTTACACTGAAAAGATATACATGTCCTGGAAAACACCATGGATTATTACAACTAACTATAACTACTGCTCCAGATAAGATCTCTTTTCTGAAGGGACAGACACTGGGAGGTAGGCAAGAATATTGTAAATGTGCTTTTCTCTACCCAATAACCAGAAAACACTAGATCTAGGGGGCTTCCACCAATACAAAGAAAATTATACCTGTCCCATTTTGCCTCAGAATTATATGAGCTTTATGCTATAATTTAATCTGCAAGAACCATAATTATCTCAACATCCTATGAGATCTCATCAGTGACTGATCGCGCGCGTGTGTGTGTGTGTGTGTGTGTGTGTGTGTGTAAGTAACCAGGGATTGAACTCAGGCCCTTGCACTTGCCAGGCAAGCTCTTGTTCTACTGAGACATCTCCCCGGCCCCCTCAGTCACTGATCTTGAAGATATCATACTAATAAAATTTAAGAAATCGAAATATAAAAATTGTGTGCCAATGTCAACCAAAAGCGAACTAGGAATGATCGAGGCTTGACACCTTAACTTGTTCAATATATAGCAATAAGTAAAAACAAAACAAAAAAAAAAAAAACCTTAATTAAAGGGCTAAGTCCTTATACTATGTCAATCTGCTTAATATGGAAACTATGTTTCCTAAAATCTCTTTCATTCTTTTTTCATGTCAGAGTTGGTCAGCAACAAATTCACTGGGGACTTGAAATGCAGAGTGAAGCAGTAAGTTACATGGTGTGGACACAGTCACCCTAAAATCCCAGCTCATCCTTTTGTATGTGCCACTTTTTTTTTTCCCCAACTGCTGGTCCACCTGATCAGTAGGAACTCCAGATCCCATAGGACTTTTGCTGTGACTTACAGGGCTATTAGCAACTAAGATACTCAGTTTTCCAGAGACCTCGCCACAAGCTTCCCTTTTAGTCTCATCTTGCTGCCTGGAAACATTTGGCTACTTGGCTTGTAAATCATGACATAAGCAACTTGTTGTCAATGATTCGAGTGGATGGTAAATGACCTCCCTTCTACCGATCCCCTCCTCCATGCCTTTAGTTCTCCAGCTTTCCCCATATTTGTGCAAAATCTAAATCCCTTAAAATAAATCTCTTATTCCCAAGTATTCAAAGTGGATTTGCTTCTATAAATAAAGCAACTCTGAGTAATACAACCTTTTTATTTTTTACCTCTAAATTCCCTGTGAATCCTTCCATTTGACTGTGATTTGTAAGGTAGTTTTATCCAAATTATTGTTAAATTCATTATCTCAATCTTTCCAACAATCCTGAGTAGATATTAATATACCTGCTTTTAAGATAAGGAAATAAAAGCACAGATCCTTATTTTTGGGGACAGCCCCAACCCAAAAGATACTAGGTTTTTTTTTAAAAAGCAAACAATTGTCTCCCAGTTTAATACTATCACAAAGGCACATCAGTAATAATGGTACAAGAAAATTTTATCAATGATAAAAGACCAGAAAACTAACAACAAAAAAAAGCCAGAAGCAACTTTTTGAGAACTGTAAAATCTACCAAGTCTACAATAATGCAACAAACATTTATTCAAGACAAATGTCTAAATCTTACTTAAACAGCAAGCTATGTGGCCTTTTAACTTGCACCATTCCTATTCCCTCTTCCCCAGCTCTGCAGTTGACCTGAAACCAACAGCTCACAATCATGGCAGCCACCAGAGGGAGAAGAATGGGATAAAGCCCCCATATCAGAACACTGTCATCAATGGCCAGCCTGGTGATCCCCAGAAAAGCTCACTTGCAGAGTGTCTCTATCTAACCTAACTCTGAGCTTGTTCAGCAAAAGCCTCTGATTAAAACAATTAGACACAATTTCACAGCCACCTGAGGTGGTAAATAATAGCATGACAAGGGTATTAAAATAGAATGCTAGGAAGAATCTATTTAGCCAAAAAGAACACAATAATGGGGTAATAAAAAACAATGACCAGAGATATGTTTGCTAAGTATAAAGTTCAATGAGGACAAATCGTCTTTTTTTTCTTTCAGTCCTTTGAATTAGTCTAGTTTCTTATACACTTGTTCTTTTTTTTTTCTTCTTTCTAATGTGGAATAAGATGCTATTTGACTTTGTTTTTCCATAGCTAATGTATAAAAATATATATACATATTTTTATGTATATGCTTTAATAATATTTTTCTTTACAATTAGTTTTGGACAATTTCATTTTTATGTATCTTGATATGATTGTATTCAAATTCCTTGTGCAAAAGGTTCATTTTTCTTGGAAATGTGGTGCTATAATTTCAACTAAATTCAGATATTTTAAATCTTTATTTATTGCTTACCCCTTTCTATTTTGAGAATTCTATGAATATAAGTTTCTTGATTTTGGCACAGAGTGAGCTATTACATGACTGATCTGTAAATTGTTTCTTCAAAAACAAATTACCTGTGCTCTCTTCAGCAGCACATATACTAAAACTGGAATGATACAAAGAAGATTAGCATGGGCCCCTGCACATGGATGACACATAAATTCATGTAGTATTCATATTTTTTAAAACAATGACCTATATAGCAAATAGCAAAATGACAGACACGTGTATTGCCAGGGATTAATTGTAAAAGGATTTGATATCTCAATTATTGCAAAGATTTACAGAGAAGACAGAAAAAAACATGATCCAACTAAGTATAATCTATAATAGACACACTTTAGATTCAGACACACAAGTAAGTTAAAAGTAGGAAAAGAGCTAGGACAACTATATAATCACAGATAAATTATTCTTAAAACAAAAATATGCATATTTTCATGCTAAAATGGTCATCCCTCAATAAGACACAACAATTGCATATGTACCTAACAACAGAAGCTTAAATCACATGAGGCAAAAAGAACCCAAGAGAACTAAAGAAGAAAACAGGTAATTCAACAGCATTTGGAAACTTTACATGTAACCTCAATAGTGGACAGAATATAGAAAAGATGGTAATAGAAGATCTGAATAATACCAAAATACAACTATATCTAGCAGACATCTCAGAATATTCCACTTAACACATTCTTCTTAAGTACATTCTCCAGGATACACTATGTTAGGTCATAACATAAGACAATAAATTTGAAAGGCCCAAAGTCATGCAAAGTATGTTTTCTGCCAAAGAAGGGTGATGCACACCTGCAATCCCAGTACTCTAGAGGCTGAGATGGGAATCCCAAGCTCAAGGCCAGCCTGGTCTACATGGTGAATTTGAGGCCAGTCTGTGGTACAGAGTGAGACCCTGTCTCAAAAAACAGAATAAAAGTAGTTCAACTGCTAAAAAACCAATGAGTAAAGGAAATTACAGCAAGATTTAGAACACTGTGATGGGTGAAAATAGTAATATACCAAAATGTATGGGATAAGCAAAAGCCTGCTTAGAGGGAAATTTATAGTTATCAATGTGTAAGTTGAAAAGAAGAAAAAACTCAAGTCAATAATATAACTTTCCCTCACGAGGTTAAAAAACGGGGGTGGGGTTGGGCTGGCCAGATAGCTCAGCAGATTAAAGCGTCTGCTTAGGCAGATGCAGGGATCAGGGTTTGATCTCCAATATGCTGTGCCAGCCCCACCCCCAGGGTGCGCTGAGACTGTGATTGAGACTGGGCATGGTGGCGCATGTCTGTAATCCCAGCACTTAGGGGGCTGAAAACAGGAGGATCATTACAAGTCTGATCTGTGTAGTGAGACCCTGCAAACCTGAAGACTAAATACATTTTTAAAAAGCAAACTAAACTCAAAATAAGCATAAAGAAAAACTAATAGAGAATTAGGTACAAGTAAAAGGAAGAAAAAAATAGAGAAATACTAGAGAAAAATCAACAAACTAAAAGATGCTTCTGGAAACACATATTATTAAAATTATAAATGAAAGAGGAAATACTGTTATCAGCCTTATAAAATAAAGGTACTCTACACCACTGGTAACCTACATTAATAATAGGATCCAAGGTTCAGACTATCAAATTATACTCCTAAAAGTACCTGTTTGATCAATATTCTACAAACATTCTGCTTTTATTTTTCAGGAGGTAGGGTCTGGCTTCAAGCTCATGGAGATTCCTTGCCCAGCTTCCCTTGAGTTAAGATTATAGGCATGAGCCACCACACCCAGCTTTAAGTTCACTAAATTACACACTGAATATTCACAAGAGTAACATCTAGCATTATCAATCTTTGCAAAGACAAAATATCTGTACAAGTTAAAGATTTAAACAGTAATCAGAAAAATCTTCACACTTGGAAATGCTAAATTGCCAAGGATTTCACCTTGGTGAATTTTGTCCTCTACCAGCTCCCACAGACCATAACTAAGAAAGAGGAATACTGGGGAGAATGTAACTGTTACCAAACGCTAACAGTTTTGGGCACCAGTCAGTGTGAGACAGCTTTCTAGAGAAGGCAGGAAACCCTAGAGCAGGGACCTTACTTGGTCTGAGCTGATCTCTTCTCTCAGATTCCTATCCCACATTTTTGTGTGAGGTAAGTCAATTCTTTCTCCTTGAGATCTTATACCTCTTCTTCCTGCCAACAGAATTATCTTTCCCAAGGGAAGAGCTTGCAGGCAATAAATCTGCTTCCTTCAACTAGTCACACTGCATTCCTCAACCTTCATTTTCTCCAAATGTTCTAATTTTTTCTCTTCTTCCTCCACTGATCCACTCAATCTACATAATTTATTACCAAATAAAGAACTACAAAAGATGCTAAAGTCAATATAAATAAAGCCCCAGGGCACTATGCACAACCTGTAATATTATTTTGCTATATCAACATGTGAGTGGACAGAAATGCAAAGGGTTTGTAGTTTCTGGCTATGAGGTGCTATTTCCTTTTGGAAAAATATAGTTATACATTTTTCTAGGATGCAAAAAAGTTTTCATCTAAATGACTGAACAGGATAAAAATAGATTCTCACAAATGTAAGGAATATTTAAGTGGGGCAACAGGCTGTGATGAATCTCCAATTCTTTAAGAACTCTACTGGAGCCAAATCCCAAAGGCCATTCTTCTGCCCTCATATACACACCAATCTCAG
The DNA here is from genome assembly GCA_004027165.1 of Ctenomys sociabilis. NCBI lineage: Eukaryota > Metazoa > Chordata > Mammalia > Rodentia > Ctenomyidae > Ctenomys > Ctenomys sociabilis. The sequence goes on along the minus strand of PVKA01001133.1, from coordinate 83,493 downwards.
CTTTTCTATAGCCCATTATAATCTGTAATGTCACACAAATCATTGCTATTCTTAATACAACTGTGTGACAATAGCTACACATGAATAGTGAACCTCCACACAAAATTCAGTGAGCCAAGACTCAAGATTTACAGTTGAAATAAAATTCCACTTGCACTACACAGAGCAAGGATCGCCCACTCTATTGCCCAGAAATTACTGCCAGTTTTTCAGAATGAATGTAGTCGGTGAATGAGAATCCAAAAGAATGAATCACAGCTCAGCATTAGCAGTTTGTTGCCAATGTAGGATTTTGATCCAATGTTTTATATCTCTTGATTCTCTAAGGGAAACCAAGAAATGTAGGATTTAAACTTCAAATCTGAAAATGTTTAATTTTTTTTTAAACACCAGGGAAGGCACACAAAAACCTCCCTGATCCCCCTTCACCCATAAAACTCCTGCCATTTCATAGAGTCTAAATTCCCACTGCACCGTCAATATCAATTGCTCTTTTTTCTGCTACATATCCATTCCCTGATCATCTGATAATGGAATTCCTCTTAGAGAAAAACCCATTCTCTGTATAGTTGAGGTAAGGGCCATCAGAGAGGACAGTGCCTGACTCAGGGCCCCCAGTCTTCTGCAAAAAGGTTCTACTAGATTTGAAACTAACTACAGTTTTCCAGTACAGTTTACTGAGCTCAGGCTTCCTGTGGCCATCATATCTGCTGCAGGAGAGGGTAACAAAGCCATGGTGCCATCATCTGAGCCTCTGAATTCAGCTCATACAATATCTGAAACTGAGAAGTTGAAAAGGAGCTTTAAATGTTCAGCTGCTTGTATAGACAACTGCCACCCTCAGCACTGGCACCAAAGAAATTTTAATAAGATCAGACTTGCAACATTTTGCTGGTGGCCCAAGGCATTATTACAGTAGGATTTACACATGCACATTTCCTGGCTTTTGTTCTACCCCTCTTACCATGTAAGCTGAAATGTTTCTGTTCTTTTAAGAACAGCAGACTATCTGCCCTCCTAATTTGGCCAAATCATGAACAAGCTTCTCAATTTATACAGGCTTTTAGTTTTTTTGGTACCAGGAATCAAACTTGCAACCTCACACTTGCCAGTCAGGTGCCGTGCCACTGAGGTTTTTCCACAGCCCTATATGGGCTTTTCTTACATTCTTCACAGAGAGTAGGAAAATAAATCCAGATAGATAGGGCCCAGATTCAGGCCTCTAGCATGGCAGCTAGTGACAGATCTACTAGATTTTTCATCTGCTTTATTTATTTATTTATTTATTTATTTATTTATTTATTTATTTATTTATTTTTTGCGGAATGAGGGATTGAACTGAGGCCCCTGCGCTTGCCAGGCAAGTGCTTATTCCACTGAGCCATCTCCCCGGACCCTGGATTTTTCATTTGCGTCATCCAATGAATTTTCTTTTTTTTTGCCAAGCAAATGTGTGCTGAATCTTTTATAGTCAAAAGAATTCTATCATATCTCTACAAAATCATGTTGCATGATCCATTCTATACACTTTCAATTATAAGATATGGGAGGAAATAGTTGCTTTTAGTCAGTAAATGTCACTTTAAAGTAGGATAAAAGAAATAAAGTACAAGGAAAATCATCCTCTTCAAGTTAACTTTTATGTACACGAACTATACAAGAAATGTAAGCATTATGGACTGCAAATGTGTACCAAAACAACAAAAACCAAACGACGAAGGGGATTGAGGGGTAGTGGGGAGAGAAGAGAATGGAGATGAAAAAAAGGATAGCAAGATGTGCTACATACAGATACCTACCGTCCACAAGAAGGGTGAGTATTGTTATACACATACTAATAAACTAAAATAACAGAAAAATAAAGAAAATTTTATTTTTAAAAACTGTAGTGGCCAGGTGTGGATGACACACATTGGTAATCCCAGCACTCAGGAGGCAGAAGCAGGAGGACCACTGTAAGCTCAAGGCTAGCCTGGTCTACATAGTGATTTAAGACTAGCTTTTACTACAGAGTGCAATCCTGTCTCTAAAAAAAAGGGTGCGGGGGAATCTTGTAGCTTCAGGACAGCAAGTTATCCAAGGTTATATTTTCCTCCTCTAAGGTACTGACTTCTAAATTCTTAAATTTTTTAGAAATAAAATAGATTAGGTCCTTGATTTTTCACTTGTAAAATGGGCGTCTCACCTATAAAAATAGGCTTTTAGTTGTGAATGGGCCATTACTTTTCACCATTAGAAAGAGCATCACCTTTCACATGTACATGAGGCCTACGCTTTTTTTTTTTTCTAAACCAGGGATCGAATTCAGGACACTGCACTTGCCAGGCAGGCCCTGAGCTACATCCCCAGCCTTCTGTGCTTCTTATAAATTCATAAATGTCATAATTTCCACCCCACAAAACTCATAAATATACTATCTCCAGGCCACAATGACATAGGAGATGAGGGGGTGGGAAAACTGGCTGGGGAAATAGGCATGACCTGTCCTTAACTAGAAGACTCCAGAATACACACCCAGAACAGCTCCCAAAGCCCTGCATGTGGATTTCGTGGGAGATCTCATGCAGGTTAGATAGAATGGGTCACACTCGATGTCAGCCTGAGGAGTGGGATCCCAGCACCATCTCTCAGGATCCGTATGTAAAAGTTCGCACAGGTTTCCTCCACATAGGATGGTATAGTAGATCCCTGAAATTTCCAAGGGCCATATGCCTAGAGCACTTGCAAAATGTGAAAAACCACAAATTCCAGAAAAATGGTCAGAAAATTCCTATACATGCATATTTTAAAACTATTAAAATGATTAATGAGATTAAAGAGGAAAATAAACAGCTAAACTGAGCAAAGAGTTCAAAGAAAAAAACAAGAAGTTGACTAAATTAAAGACAGAAATCCAAAATGTGAAAGACTACTTCCATAAAGAGAGAATACTTTAAAAAAAACAAGCAGAAAAAAATAAAATAAAAAAACCAAGCAGGTATCCTGGAAACACACATTTCACCTCATCAGAATAACTATCATCAAAAAAACAAAAACCATGCTGAATGCAAGTGAGGGTGGGGTAGGGATGAGGAAGGAACTCTTTCACATCACTGATGCAAATGTAAACTACTATAGAAATCAGTATGGCTATTCCTGAAAAGATAAAACCTACAACCACTTGACCTAGATATTCTACTCTTGAACACATCCCCGTTTAAATTAGGGCCTTTATAGATGAAAGCAAAGGTTTGTAGGAGGAAACGCAATTTACAGGTGAAAGATATCCTTCAAAGGAAGGAAGGTGAGAGGCTTTACAGGTAAAAGGCTTCATTTGGATCTCTCTCTCTCTCTTTTCTTTTTTTTTGTTCTTGGTGGAACCAGGGATTGAACTCAGGCCCTTGAGCTTGTCAGGGAAGTGCTTATTCCACTGAGTCATCTCCCCCGCCCTAAAGGCTTCATTTGGGATCAAAGAGAAAACACCTCTGTGGAACATACTCTGGCTGAAATCAATACCAATTATCACTACATAACTAATAGGAGAGGATCAAAAACAATTTGTCCTAATGGATAGTTATATAATAAAACCTGAATTTCACAGGCCTTTCTAACGAAATTATATCTAGAGAGCAACTCTTCTTAAAACTAAAACTATTAAGAAGCAAAAGTGATGGCTCAAAAGTAGGCCGAGTGTCTGAAATGTTCACCACCCTGGAGATTCACCACTTGACCAAAGAGAGGCAACAGAATTTCAGAAGCACACAAAGGCGTTATTATGCTGAAAAACATGCTATACTAAGACTCATTTACATTTATGACAGTATGTTTTTCCACAAATTGTTTTGTGGGAAATTGGAAATCTGAAGAACTGAGACTTTACTATCTGTAGTGAAAAGGACAGAAAATGCTTCAGGAAAACTATTCTCACTTGAGTCAAAAGTAATTAATAAACCAAACTGCCCTTCTTGGCTGTGGTTTCTGCCTTGACTTTATGAAGTAATAGAAGGAATTAAAATGCTGTAAGAGTAGCCCTCATCCAGCTTTGCATCTGACCAACATACATATCAACTATAGCAAGCCCTCCTGCTAAAACCTGAAGGGATAAAATGAACTCTAGACTCAAAAGATAGTATCAAATGTAAACAGAAATGACAGAAGCTTAACTAAAGGCCACTTCAAGGGAGTGAAGAAAGGTAGAATAAGAACTTAAGGTCACATAGCCAAACTTGGCCTCCTAAGAATAGCTTTAGGAGTTAAAAAAACAAAAAAAAACAAAAACTTCTGTGCATGTGTGTCTACACACACATGTGCAGCATATGCATACTCAAAATTCACACAACTATGAATTTAGTCTAAATGCCATATTGTCCCTGAAGCAGAGAAGAAGCATGGATCTCATTTTCCCAACATAGAGGCTGGTTGTCAGAGAAGGGAAACTGAACACCAGGGAGGTGTTCTGCCTCCTTGTCACAGAGAACAGGAACAATTAGGACAGAGCTAAAACAGCCCCAACGTGTCTCTTCTTACTAAGAAGGACAGTGCTTCTAGCAAAAGGGCAGTTCAGTCCTAGTTTAAATTCTTGTTCTATGTGCAGCAACTGAGGTGAAAAGTCCACAGCACATCACCCACCCCAGCTGGACACGCCCAGCTAGACTTCATCTATGGCTAGGCCTAGTACTAAGCACTCTCTTACAGAGCCAATTGTTCACTAATTGCTTTTCACATTTATGTGTGTGACAACACTATGCACTGGCTTGATTTTTCAGAGTATTTGCCAACACAAATACTCTAGGCTCAAGATAAAACAGAGTAATTTAAAACAGGCCTAGTTATCCAATTAGCTAATCACCTCCCATTTGCATCACCAAGTTATAGGGCATTTTCAATCACATATTTTGCCTATTTTCCTCACACAAGTGAATACAATCCATTCTAATTTACGAATGCAACATCCAGATGTTTTTTAATTGTCATTGTTTGTTAGCCTTTTTGTTTTTCAGTTGAGGTTTATTTTTTTGTTTTTAGTGCTGAGGACCAAACTGAGGGCTTCCAGCTTGCTAGAAAAGGTTCTAACCACTAATATAAATCCCTAACCCCTGAACATTCAGGGGTTTTTTGTTTTGTTTTTTTCTTTAACCTTATTTAGTACATGGTTTCACTATGTAGCTCAGATTTGTAGTGATCCTCCTGTCTCAGCCTCACCAGCCCTGTCTGGGATTACAGGCGTGCACCACCATACACAGTTTTAGTGGTCAGCTCAGCGTGGGGCCGGCATGGCATGTAGTACCTGGGATCAAACCTTTGTCCTTGCATTTGCCAGGCAGGCACTTAAGACTATCAAGCTATCTCTCTGGCCCAAACATCCAGTTTTTAAGAAGTTAACAGTAACCATGATATGGGGAAAGGAGTGTAGGCTTCAGGGAAAAGGAAGTCTGAGCTGGAGTCCACTTACTAATGCTCATCAATAAAGTAACAAAAACAATTCATACTTTGTAGGCTAGATGATTACAAAATAATTACATTAAGAATGTAGTGGGGGGCTGGGGAGAAAGCTCAGTAGAATAAGTGCTTGCCTGGCAAGCACAGGGCCTGAGTTCAATTCCCGGTTCCAGAAAAAAAAAGAATGTAGTATAGAGGCACTCAAAAAATTGCATTACAGTATGTTTAGCACTTACTGAACAAAAATCCAAATTCTCATAGGCATGGTGGTGCACACCTATCATCTTAGCAAGGCCTAGGCAGGAGAAGTGCTGTGAACTCGAGGCCAGCCTGGACCCTGACTCAAAGCAAAATAAAAAATAATCAAAATTCTTAAAGGGCTCTATTTCTATCCGTAAGTTAAAGTAGAAGAGGAGAAATCTTATTCATTTCTGGAGAGAGAACGATATGGCAGTGGTTGTAGAAGTATCTTCTGAAACACATAAATCCATTTATAAAGATTTGTTTGTTCGTTTTCGGAGGAACCAGGGATTGAACTCAGGCCCCTGTGCTTGCTAGGGAATTGCTTATTCCACTGAGCCATCTCCCTGGCCCCTAAATCCATTTATAAGGAGTGTCTTACCAGGAGCTATGCTTCAAGGCACTCATCATTCAGTGAACACTTACAAATAATGCATTAAACAAGCATTTTGAGCATTTGTTGTGTGCCAGGTCTACATGAGGTTCTGGAAAGATAAATATAAATGATACAGAATAGATTCACTTCTTAAACAGTTTATAGTAATAGGTCACCTAAGCCAGCAAATGGAGGTACCAGAGAGTACCAGTGCTACATGACTCCACACGAGGAGAGAAACAACAAATTTATGGGAAAGGTCAAGAAAGACTCTGTAAAACTGCAACCATCAAGGAGAAACCCAAAGAGTAAATGTGGGTCAGCTGAAGGAAAATAGGCATCCCAGACAGACAAGAGCATGTACAAAGACACTGAACCAGACAAAGCTGCAAAGCCAGGAAATAACGAGAAGTTTAGTCTCATTGGAACTTTAGGAATAACTTGGATGAGAAAGTGTAAAAGCTGATGAGACAGAAATAAAAGTGGAGGTAAAAATATGGTTGGGGAGAGAAGCAGGAGCCAGACCATGAGGTGTCTCTAAACTCCATTCCCTCTCAAGAACTTGGACTTAATCCTGGAGACAAAGGGAACTTACTGAGGTTAGGAATGACATAATTAGATTTGTCTTTAGAAAGATAAACACTATGGTTGCAGTATGACAAAAAAAAAACTCAAGAAAAAAATCTTTAAAATCATACAAAGAAATTCTATTTTGGAAGGCAAACTCCTAAAACAAGGCCAGCGAGATAACTCAGCAGACTAAGCACCTGCTTAGCCAAGCACAGGGACCAGGATTGATTCCCTGGCACCACATGCCTTGCCAGCCCCACCCCCAGGCGTGACGAGCCAGCCAGGGAGACCAGGTGTGGTGGTGCACACCTGCAATCCCAGCGCTGGGGAAGCTGAAACTAGGAGGATCACTGAGTCTAAATTGGGTAGTGAGACCCTGTACCAAATACATAAATTAAAAAGAAAAAAAGTTAAAACAAAAAGTCTAAAGGAACTGTTTAAAAACAACAACAACAACAACAACAAAAACTCTACTATTTAAAAATAAAACACTGACTTGTAACTTGAGGAAAACTGTACATAGTTACAGCAATCTGCAAATGTAGCGCAATAAAAGATTCAGCTAAGGACAGTGGGGTGCCTTGCTTTCTAGAAACAGGAGGTCCCAACTCATCTTACCCACTCCACCCCTCACCCTCACCTCCCAGACAGCTTATGTCAGCTTGGTCTTTGTTACTTAGAGACCAAAATTGTTCAACAAACTAAGAATCTGCCACCAGCCACAGGAAATTCCTATAACTAGGCCTGTTAGTTAAAAGGCTAGATGCTAACAGATGAGAACCAGCTCTTATCCCAAGGTCAAGCTAAATTAATCTTGGATATTTTGCCAATAATAATGGTAGGTAGTTTCTAAATTAGAAAGTCTGAGCAACAAGCAGCAGGACGTAAGCACGAAGATCAGGACCCACTAATGAGAATTAAATGGCCATCTGGATTTGCCTTTTAAAAATTAATTATGCCATTAAGAACTAAATGCAAGGATTAAAATTTCACAAATTTCTAGCTAAATCAAAATGTGGTGAAAATTATGGGCATTTGACCAAACGCTAAAAGAATTTCAGCTGTGTTAGAAATAAAACATTTGTTTCCTACTTAAAGTAAAACTTATTAGCATCTATCAGCAAATACAGCCTAAGAAAAATAGGTAGTGGAGGCTCTTTATGAGATAAATAAAATGCTAAAATCAATTGTTAAAAATCAAGATTTTGGAGGGTTTGGCTATAACTCATAAAATACTTAAGATAAACTAAATGACTATTCAGTCCTAAAAGTTAAAACATGCACATTTCCAACACAGCAATCTACTATCACCAGAAGAAAATTCTTACAAAGCCATGTCTAATATTTCAGAAAATAACATCACAATTACTTGGCAGGACATAGTTGAGAATACCTTCTCTGCTGATCATGAATGCATTATACTCTTTTTCTCCTTACAATGCAGGAATCTCAACTTTCTGTATTTTCAAAAATAATTAACATAACTTTGAAAACACACTTTGAATATGTTTCAAGAAGTACAATTTCAAATTTCTGTACTTTTACATGCAGCAGAAATTATATCAGATTAGAAATCTATCCACCGTGTGTGTGTGTGTGTGTGTGTGTGTGTGTGTGTGTGTGTGTGTGTTTTACACTGTAGTAAGGTCAGAACACCAAGCCTTCACACTGATTTGCAGCTCCATGGCTTTTCACTCTGAGACAGCATCTCACCAAGTCATTAAGTGGTCCAGACAGGGCAAGCGCTCAGGATCCTAGAGCCACAGCCCCTGGCATGCTGCAATTACAGGCATGTGTCTCCATGTCTGGGTTTATTCCTTCATTAAACATCTGAGTATTACTTTTATGCCAGACAATGGACACAAAAAAAAATTTTTTTTCTTAATACCCAAAGAAACACAATACTACATCAAATGTAAGATGTTATCAATTTTAAGAAAAACTATTAATAAGAAAAAAGAGCTTTTAATTCTGACCTAATTCTGTAAATGAACCACACCAGCCACTCATTGCTTTAATTGTTTTTCCCCATTTATTCAGGGAAATTTGACACTTTTTCCTGTATTCAATACAATGCTTGATCCTATATGTGGCATCTTTTTTCACACATCTCAGAACAAAACAGAACTTCATCCACTTTGGGGTATCGTCTTTCTTAGCTCCTACAAAGCACTTTGTGGTCACTTTTAAGAAGAGTTAGGAGCCAGGGAGATGGCTTTGTGGAATAAGTGCTTCCCTGGTAGGCACAAGGACCTGAGTTCAATCCCCATTCCACCAAAAAAAGAAAAAAGAGTTAATGTATGACTAACAGTAAGTATTATATCACTAATATCAAATTTATATTTCTTGACTTCAGTTCTGTCCTTTTCTCTGTGTTCAGTAGTTTTTTGATTCTATTCCAGATCAGACTGAATCTTTCTGAAAATACTGTAAAGGGTAATTCAAGATAACATACGTACTGCTGACACCACATCTATAATTCAATTGAAATGACACCGAATGTAGCTGTAACTAAGCCTGCACATACAGAGGCATTGGTAACCTGATGAGAAGGTCACCTGATTGACAGCAAGTGGAAGACACCATCATGGGTCTCATACATCCCAATTTCAAAGATAGGAAAATATGCATCTCTTAGAATCAGAACAATAATACCAGCAAATATTCAGGGAGCAGTCTGAGCACCGTCCTATGTGCTCATGAAAACGTAGAAGGGAAATGGATTACTGCTTTTACATGAAGAAACTGAGGAAGGAAGATGCATCTGAACCCAGCAGGGTAAGCCCAGAAACTGTACATTTTAACCACTGTGCCTCACTGCCTCTCAAGTAAAGAATCAGTAGCTAGGCTGCGACCGTTCGTGGAGGCCGGCTTCATGTGGCACCTGGAGGAGGGTTCTGGGTCCCGGCCCCAAGATGAGGAGCCTGGGGCCATGAGAGGTGAAGTGATGAGTTACTCAAGTCACACAGCTAATTAAGTAGCAGAGCTGAAATTAGAACTCAGGTTTCCTGCCTCTCAATATTTTTACAATGAGTCTGCGGAAGCAAATCCCTAGTGACTTCTTAAAGCAAATCATTGGAAGGCCAGTTGTGGTCAAATTAAATTTGGGAGTGGATTACCGAGGGGTCCTGGCTTGCCTCAATAGCCCTGGAGCAGACAGAAGAGTATGTTAATGGACAGCTGAAGAATAAGTATGGGGATGCCATTTATCTGAGGAAACAATGTATTGTACATAAGTACACAGAAGAGAAGAATGTGAAGACACCACGGAAGCCATTCTTTTCATAGTTCGAATGTATTTTTTATGAAGTGTTTTCTATTTTTTTGGTACTTTTGTGATGTAACCTGTCCTATCTCCATAATAGTTGTGTTTTTTCACTGATATGTGAGTAAGGTGATTGTTTAGAATTATGGATTGAATTATAAAGAGCTTTTCACATTTACATTTTAGTCATTTTCTTTTACTTCTGTGTTTACAAAATGCTAAAAGAATAAAAAACACAAATAAACCCCCCCAAAAAAGAATCAGTAGCTAGCTTCACAATCTGAAACAAATCTTAAGAAAAGGGGCTCCACTATTTTGAAGAAGCAGTGGAGGAGAGAGGAGAGAGGAGGTACAGTAAAAAGAACTAAGATGTATCACATACTTGTAATAACTCCTCACAATGAGTGTAATCATTAAGCACTATAAACATGTACCAAAAAACATGTTTTTTAAGGGAGGTGGGGCCTGGTTAGAGAGGTGGCTCTTTCCTGCCAGCTCTGCTTCCTGACCCCCAAGACATGAGCAGGCTTCCTCCCACCATGACACTTTCCCCTTTGAAGCCAGCCAACCAGCATTTGTAAACATAAGCCACCCCTAAAATTCTCACCCTGGCAAAAAAAAAAGGGAAAGAATCCTTTTCCAGGATCAGAATGATTCTATAATTCTATATTCTTCTACTGCTAGAACTTTAGGTATGCTAATTTCTCCTTTGGCCAATATATTTCAAATATCTTCACTGCTACTAACTTATTAATGAAAAAATATAACTTTTACTATTAGTCTAAAATAGTACATAGGGCCCAGGGAGATAGCTTAGTAGAATAAGCGCTTGCCTGGCAAGCACAGGGTCCTGAGTTCAATCCCTGGTACCGCAAAATAAATAAATACATACATACATACATACATACATACATATATACATACATAAAATGGACATGGTGGCACATGCCTGTAATCTCAGCACTTTGGAAGCTGAGTCAGAGACATCACCATGAGTTAGAGGCCAACTTGGGAACACAGATCTTGCCACAAAAAAACAAAATAGACATAAGCTAGTAGGAAAGCATTTAAGAAAATACCTACTAGAAGCACTACTTTTTGTCTTTAGGATGATGGCAAAAGCTGACCATACCCACAAATGATCCAATTTGTGCATTCACACAAAAGATTAGTTCAAACAATACGATTTCTTTTTTTTTTTTTTTTTTTTGAGGTACCAGGGATTGAACTCAAGCCCTTGCACTTGCCAGAGAAGTGCTTATTCTACTGAGCTATCTCCCGGCCCTTGAACAATACAATTTCACTGCATCATATCTTGATGGCTACTTGCAATACAAAGCCCCTATTCTGGGCTGGCAAGATAGCTCAGCGGTCTAGAGCGCCTCCCAGGGACCGCGGTTCGAGCCCCAGCACCACATGCCATGCCAGCCCCTCCCCGAAGGGCCGGCTGAGCTCACATCCCACCCCCGCGAAAAAAGAATCCGTGATGTGTAGCGAGACACTGTAATAAATAAAGGAATTTAAAAAAAAAAAAAAAACAAAGCCCCTATTCTATGATTCTGCTCATGTATAAAAGGCAAACATAATAGATTAATAGCAAATGAAAATATTACAATATTCTTCCCCCAACTCAATTTAAATGTAGAATTAAATGAGCATTACACATTTGAGAACTTTTCTGCCTCAAGGGAGGTCCACCCTTTGAATTTTCTGTAGGCTGGGCCAGCTGTCCTCAACTTCCTTTAAGAACACAGACCCTGAACATCAGGCAATCCAGTAATAATTAAAATAATTCCTAATATTTCACTTTGACACTGCACTACAGGAGAGCAGTCAGGAAGGGAAAGGGACTGAAGTGCATAGTATCCTCAAGGTTTTCATTATTTATATTTAACTGTCAAATACAGCATCAACTTCTGCCTGACTTAAAATAATCTGAACCAGTAGAAATCAGAGAAACACTAAAAAAGTTTTCTAAGAACAAAGCAAAACAAGGAATGTAAGTGAACACTGGCAAAAGTGGGCTTACAAAGCAGAAAAAGGCAGATGTTCAAGGAAGCCAGCCCTCATCTGTCCCCAGGATTTTCCTGTTACATACCTTGCCGTGCTGCCCAGCCCGTTCATAACAAACGACCACATCTTCCCACATTTCCAGCTTCTCAAATATTTGAAGGGCTGAACTGGTGCATCCCAACTCAAACAGCAAACCTGCAAGCTGGCGCTAAAAAAACCCAAGTTAAAATTCATTAGTACTCCTTGAAGTAAAGAGAGATTTGTTTCACTCACAAATGTACCCAATTTATTTTGTTTTGTTTTGCTTTGCTTTGTTTTGCTTTGCTTTGTTTTGTTTTAGTTTGCTTTGTTCTGTTTTGTTTTGTTTGGGGCATAGTATTGCTGTATAGTCCAGGCTGGCCTTTCGATCACAGGTCTCAAATTCCTGAGTGCTGGAATAGCAAGCATGTGCTGCCATGCCAAGCCCAATCTTTTTAAGGGCCACATATGTAATAAATGTGCTTTGTTTTGGTTTGGATTTTTTTTAATTTAGTAGAGTCTCACTATGCAGCTCAGACTCCTCCTATTTTCAGCCTCCCCAGCCCTGGGATTACAGGCATGCACCACCACGCCCAGTCTTGATGGCCAGCTCAGTGAGCTTGGGGGCAGGGCCGGTGAAACATGTGGTGTCAGTCCCTGCGCTTGCCTAGGTAGGCACTCAGTCAGCTGAGCTATCTTGCTGGCCCCACAAATGTAATAAATGTATGATTTCTGCAATTCAAACTTTACTAATTAGGAGTCTGTAATGATTATATAACTATATTCACTTCAACAAGCCTCTTTAAGGGAATGAAAGTTTAAAACACCACCAAGACATTTCTGTGTATAGCTTCGTGATCAACAATGGGAAGTTGACTGCACTGGGTCTCAAGTTTCTTCCCACAAAATAAAAAAACTAGACCAGGTAATATAAGTAATCTTCAGGGCTAAAATTCTACAAAATAGTAGAAGAAGCACAGTTATTCTACAGAAGAACATGGGACAGGATAGTCAACATGTGGCTTTACAAACTGCTCTCAGATTCCTCATGTCCTCAGAAAAGTAGTCAGACATACATCATAAAGCATCAAATAAATGCTTTCTGGTAATTTTTGAAAAAAACTCAGCTAAAAGTTTGTTCTTTGGCAAAAAGACCCTAAATGATTTTTAAATACAATAAGGTTCTTTGAAAATGAAAGTATTATGATTTTTCCTATGATTTAATTCTAGGAGTCTACCTAATACTGTAGAGTTCTAAATCGTTTTGAAAATATTTTAAACCTCTAATACCACTTTAATCAAAGTATTAATTTAAAGTAGCAATCTACAATTAGATGCTTTTATTATTTTCACAGAAATATTTGAAAATTCAAACATAAGTTGAAATTACTCTTTTCTGATACATCAACCTTTCTACTGCAAAGTATAGTATTTTCCACACCCAAGGACGAACAAAAGTACCTGGATGGCCCAGTAAGGTGGTACTTGACAGCAATAGAAAATTTTCAGTCGTTCCAACACAGATGTTGCTTTATCTTCAAATTGATCTGCAAGAGCCTGAAGAACACATACAATAATCAGACTCCACAGGAGAAATAGTATTTTAATACGAACAAAATTTCCACTTCAAAAGTTACACAAAGGCATATGTAAACAATACAGAACTCATCACTTTGACAGGATGTTAAGGTGTGAATTTTTTCTTGCATTTCTTTAAATGTGTAAAAATACTTTTATAAATATTTAAAAAGGGCTGGTGATGTAGTTCAGGGCAAAAGGCCCTGGCTTCAATCTCCATACAGGAAAAACTAAGTAAATAAAAAGAAAAAGATAAAAGGGAAAAAAATTTTTGCTGGGCATGATGGAGTGAAGGCTGAGCCAAGAGGACTGAGTTCAATATAGGGAATTTAGGGAGACATTATCTCAAAATACAAAATGTTAAAAGGTCTGGGGAAAGCTCAGTGTGAAGGGAGTGGATTCAATCCCCAAAACTAAAAACTAATAAATAATAACAATAATAATTACAACCACCAACCACTCCTGGGCATGGTGGTTGTAGTCACAGCATTCAGAAGACTGAAGCAGGAGGATTGCCACGAGTTTGAGGCCAGACTGGGACACAAAGTAAGTTCAAGACCACCCTAAACTGCACAGTAAGATACTGTCTCAAATAAGTAAATGAATAAATAATGAACTAAAATATGAAAACCAAAAGCTAAGAATTAAATAAAAACTAAGATTTCCCTAAATAATCCTTTCAATTAACTTATCTTATTGATAAAGCTTTTTATTATTTTTTTCCCTGGTAGTACTCAGAATTTAACCCATGGCACATTACCACTGAGTTACATCCCTAGGAGCCCTTTGGATTTTTTGTTTTAAAACAGTCTCATTAAATGGCTTAGGTATAATTTGAACTTGTGATCCACCTGTCACAGCATTCCTCAATGTTCGGATTACAGGTATGCACCCCCATGCCTGGCTATTTTTATTTTCTAAAGAAAAAAAATCTTTAGCCTATCTATTTTACAACACAATACCACTTTGACAAAAGCATACTCGAATACAAAAACCAACTTGTCGCAAGAATTTTATTTCTTAAGTGCTAACTAAAGTGAAGAAAGAAAACTAAATCCTTTAGAGGACAGAAAGCAAGTTTCCTTGCTCCTCAACAACAAAGCTTTAAGGCTGAATATCTGCGTGAGATCATTGGCATGGTACGGTGGACAGCTGCATGCTACGTGCACTGAACAATCCCTCTGATGTACTGAAACCCTAAATAACTAAATTCTTAGAGGCTGCAACTAGAAGACCAAAGACCAGGCTGGCTCTGAGACAAGGAACCAGGGCCAAATGCGAAGTCAAAAGCCAGCACTATTAGTGGTCAAGTGAGTCCAGTCATCAAAAGAGCTCACACACACAGTATCAGAGGGGGTACAACACACTCGGAATCTCTAGACAAACACATGGACAGCAGCCTCAGTCCATGATCATCTGCCCCCGCCCCGCCCCTTCATCTGTCACTCACCTAATACTATGCATTTGTATTTTTCTGATACTGCACTTAGCCCTCTCAACTGTGAATTATGATCTTTATTCCATAATGTGGTATTCAAGGGTTTGGTTTGTTTGTTTGTTTTTTGGTGCTGAGAATCAAACTCAGGAACTTGAGCTTGCCAGGTAAGTGCTGTGCCACCAAGCTGTATCCCCAGCCCTCACTATCTTTCTTTTTCCAGGTTTCAAATGCATTTTTTATTTACTATTTTTGGTGACTATAAATAAGTGCTTCCACTATGGAAACGAAAGTTAGCACAGTACATTTTCACGACTGGGAAATGGATTTTCTGAAGTCATCTTCAATAGGGTAAAAACTTAGAAAAATAAGACAAAAAAAAAAATGGCCTAAATGTTGGAATTCAGTTCTTTATATAAAGTCCCTTGTAGAAACAAAACAGAATTAAAACCAAAGAAGGGGAGGGCAAAATTTAAAAAAGAAAAGGAAAAGACTCATTGCTTCTCCGACTTCTCTGCAGCTTCCCCTCCAGGATCCTTGTTCTCCTCCCTCACAGAGAGAGCTTTTCAGCTACTTTTTCTGCATCATTATTTTTGCCCAGTCCCACTTTCTTTTCTCTCTCCTCAATTTCTTTTCTGCATTCTTCAAACTTTCTCTTAAATTTTTGTGCATTCTCAGCCCTTTGAAAGTGGATGGCAAGCAGCTCCGGCCGGGGATACTCATTGGCGAAGTCAGCATGGGTACACCAGACCCAGGCAGTCACTGCCAGCATTTGGCTTTAGCTCCATCATAGATGTGATATCACAGTTGCCACATTTCAAGGTCTTGTCCCTCATGAGGAGGAGAGCGGTCCCCTTAACCTTATGCTTCAGGAGCTTGGTATCACCCGTGCCAGGTTCCTTCTATTCTGAAAGCAGATCGGAACAACTTTGCTCGCATTTTAAAAAGTTCCTCCTCATCTTCCTCTAGCATTTTAATTTCTTGCTCAGAAGAGAAACTACTGCTTCAAATGGGAGTCATGGTTGGCTTCGCCTGCATTCTCAGGGGAGTAGCATGGGTCTCATGGGTACCTTGGCGGCCACCCTGGGGGTACGGTGGTGGCGGCTCTCGTTGCCAACTCGGCGGCCTTTAGGCTACTTGTTGCTCCTCTCCTCCAAGTCTGGGGCTAGGGCCTCCCACTGGCCCCTCAAGTTATCTTTTTGAGTGAGTTCACAGACTTGTCTTGAAGATTAGATATCAGTAACAAATTAATTTTCCTATTTTAACATACATATCAGGTTATTATGAGAATGTCCTTGTACATAAGAATGATAAGGCACTGTTGGGATTTAGATAAAAAATATCATTTGGAAGGTGACTGAGTCATCCGGGCACTATCCTCGTCAGTGAATCCAACCACTGATGAGCTCAGTAGCTGAATGTGCTGTGGGAGGGTCTGGTAGGAGGTAGTGAATGAGGACCTAACCTCGAAGAGTGCATTCTCCTCCCCCACTCCTCCCTTCTCTACTTCCTGGCTGTAGTAAGATAAGCAGCTATCCTCTGCTGAGCCTCCTTCACCAGGCCTTTTCTATTTGGGAGCCAGCTGACCACAGAAAGAAAACATGAGCCAAAATAAACTTTTCCTTAAGTTTTAGGTATGGAATATTTTGTCCCAGCAATGAGAAAGATTTTGCTACTAGTGAAGCAGGATCAACCCAATGACTACACCTGACTATGTGGTTTAGAGGCCTTCAAAACTTGTTTGTGGGAGGAGATTCAAAAGGTTTGGAGATGCCGGCTAGAGTAAGTAGTCCTAGAATAGTGTAAGAAAACCTTGATAGGCAATACTACTCATATCTCAAAAAAGCCAAAATGCTGACAGACACACAGACAGTAAAGGCAAGGCTCAGAAGGTTTCAGTTGAAAACAAAACTCTCCATTTGCACAACCACAAATGCTATAAGCTGGAATAAACATCTACCTTTTGGCCATGTTCTGACCCTTTATGAAGACTGAGGTTGGTAGGCTAATTAATCTGGAGGAAGAAATTTCAAAGCTGTCCAGCACTGAGGCTGTGGAATAGGTACTGCTAACCAGCCAGAGTTGCAGTGAAAATTGGCAGAAGTAAATCATTTTAAAAGTCTGTAGCTTTACCAAGAAGGACACATCTATAAAGTTGGGGCAAAGAAAAGTCAAATATTACCATTAAAAAGAGGCAAGTAGATTGTATCAGGGCAATAGAAAAACAGGAATCAGTAAGACTCTACTTTTTGAAAGCTCAAAGATATAAAACTGTAAGCTATCTGAGAAGCTAACCTTAAGCTTACCAAAAAGGCTAACCTTGCTTGAGAAGGGCTACCTAAGGTACTGGTTGCCTGGGATTCCTTTCACAGCACTCAGCCATCCAGCACTACAAGGCTTTTACAGCCACGACACCAAGAGACCTGACTACCAACCACTCTAGCTGGTGGCAGACCTCAGCATCATCCAAATGGTTAGGCTTTACAAGTATACAGAATATAAGAGTTCTAGAGTCAAAGAGGCTTCCACCAAGATTTCAGATGAAGGCCTGGGAGGATGAGAAGTGCGTCCCTGAGAGTGCAGTGCACAAAGCTGTAAGGGAAGCCAAAAGTGCATGAAGACTTCAGGCAGTTGAAGATGCCACATATATGGGACATCTCCTAAAGAAAGACTGAGACAGTAAGTGGAACCACACTGAGAGAGTCACATGGACTACAGCAAGCAAGACCAGTGAAGCTGCATGAGCCCTTTGGATTTCACGTCTCATCACTACTTGCTTCAGGTGCTAGACATGGAACTATAGGGTTTATGTTTGCCCTGCAGGGTTTCAGTCTTACTTTGTTCCCATTTCTTTGTATGCCTTTATTTCTCCTTTGAGAATAGGAATATTACCTTACGTTATTCAATTTTAAAGGTGTTTTTCTTTCTTTTTAGTTTTTACAGGTCCTCAAAGCTAAGCTACCCCCTTGAATTAGGGGGTAACTTTGGACCTACACTTTTCATCACTGCTAAAACTGTTAAGACTTTGGTGACTCTTAAACCTGAATGAAATTCACTTTGCATGAGATAAACATGAGTCCTTTGGATCCACAGGAGGAAAGTAATGGCTTAGATAAAACATGCTGGGGAGGAAAAACAGTGATTGAGCTGTGTAGCTCTGCAAAGTTCCCATGTGCCTCGACCTACAGCTTCCGTACATGCCCTCAGGGCCACCAAGATGCCCAAGAAGAAGGTCAGTTCGGCCAGTCAAAGGGGCGGCTAAGGAAGAGCCTGAGAGGAGATCTGGGAGGTTGTCAGCTAAACCTGTTCCAGCTAACGCGGAAACAAGGCCAAAAAAGGCAGCGGGAAAGGATAAATCTTTGGACAAAAAAAGTGCAAGCAAAAGGGAAAAGGGGAGCCAAGGGAAAACAGGCTGAATTGGCTAATCAAGAAATCAAGGAAGATTTACCTGCAGAAAATGGAGAAACTAAAACTGAGGAGAGTGCAGCTTCTCTCTGAAGCTTCTCTATGAAGCAGAATAGAAAGAAGCCAAGTCTGATTAATCACACAATGTCTTATCAGTGCTTCCTGTCTCCCTTCTTACACAATCCAGAGGAATATTTTTTATCAATATTTTGTAAATACAAGCTTTTAGCAGCTCTAGAAAATAAGGAGGGAATCCCACCTCATCACATTTTTTAAGTGTAAATGATTTTTTTAGAGGTGAAATCATCCTCTGGTTGCTTATTTTTTGGTACAACCAGAAATAGTGGGATACTGAATTATGGCAGGTTTTGTCTGTCTTGGGTGTCAACTTAAATATTCCATAGGTGGAGGTTAGTTTTAAACTTATCTTGCAATAAAGAGCATACTAAATGGCAATATGGAATTACAGTTATGCATTTAATATGTCTTGGATACCTTAAATGACTTCTATTCCCATGTTTTAGTAGAACTGTTTCCTAAAGAAAACTACTTCTCTTTTCCTCACCAATAAACAAGTTAAGTTCTTAAAAAAAAAAACAAAAAAAAAAAAACTACTTCTTAATTGTTGCCCTGTGAGAATCATGTACACTCTGTAACATCTTTGGTAGTGGTAGTCCGGTTTGCCTTATTTTGTTGATATGCTGTGAAAGATCAAAAATTTGAATATGCAGTGTATATGATAGAAAACTGTGAATTGGTAAGACTTAAGTAACACTTAGTCAGCATTCGAAGATACTGGTACTTAATCCTCTTACAGAAAATTTGAAGCTGGAAAGTCACTGGAATAACTGAAAAACAATACATGGCTCTTTTTGGCATGTGTGTTAAGAATTGTGTACAGAGTCAATCATGTGTACTGATCCTCAACACAACCAATAAAATCTCAAATACTGAAGAAAAAAAGTGTTGCTCCAAAATCTCATGCGTTGGAGGGCAATCATAGGGTACAACACTCATCCATGGATTCCATTCTTTCATCCATCAGTGACATCAGTAGCCAAATGTGCTATTAGGACATGGTCCTGATTGGAAGTATGTTATTGGAAGTGTGACCTGGAAGCATGTGTTCTTTTCCCCAGCTCCTCACCCCCCCTTGTATCCTGGCTGCAACAGAATGAGCAGCTGCCCTGCATCCAGTCCCCTCTACCATGCCCTTTTGCCTTAGAGCCAGCCAGCAATGGACTGAATCCTCTAAAAATCATGAACCAAAATAAATTTCTCCTTTAAGTTGTAGGTTCTGGGTATTTTCTCCCCCCAATAAAAAAAAAAAAAGCACAACAGATATCATGTAGCAACTTACTCTACAACATTTTAGAACACAAAAGACAAGTGTGTTGTACTTTCTCTTAAATTATTTCTATAAAAATTAGTCAAAAATTGCAAAAAAAAAATTAAAAATGTAATAAATACAGACTTCCTCAAAAGAAAGTAAAGGAATTTAATACAGTCTGGTAAAAACTAGGGACAATAGTTTCTAAGCAATGAAGTAGCTCCTAAACTGAAAGTTCTCTATATTATGCTTGATAAAAGATGAATGTGTTAGACCAAGAATATCCTGAAGAATGAGCTCAAGTGTAAGAAAACACTCCTTACATGTTATTTCTTTGACAACCCAAGATCCTATTTAATCAGGTAAATCAGAGCAAGGTGATATATATAACCAGACTTATGGTCTCATCTTAGGACTAAATGTCTTGGTCTTACTTCACTTAAAGCAAAAAAGTTACGTGCTTCTTCC
Source organism: Ctenomys sociabilis (assembly GCA_004027165.1). NCBI lineage: Eukaryota > Metazoa > Chordata > Mammalia > Rodentia > Ctenomyidae > Ctenomys > Ctenomys sociabilis. Next base: position 63,377 of record PVKA01001133.1, on the reverse strand, counting down.
CAGTGCTGTTTAGTTTCCAAAGGAAGAAAAGAATAACCTCTGGTTGAATACATATGAGCATAATATATAAAGAGATCATGAAGGTTGGGAAGATGGCTCGGTGGATAAGCACTTCCCTGGCAGGCGCAAGGGCCTGAGTTCAATTCCCAGTTCTGCCCAAAAAAAAGAGAGGGAGATCATGAAATTAATTCATGAAAAAGGGGAAAGTTTTAATATTTTTAATCTCCATATGTTTATAAAATTTTTGTTGTTTCTTTTGCCATTGATTTCCAGTTTCACTGCACTACAGTCTAGGTAATATGCATGAGATAATTTCAATTCCTTTGCATTTAATTAAGCATGCTGTCTGAGCTAGTATGTGATCTATTTTGAAGAATATCTTCAGTGAAGCTGAGAAAATGTGCATTCTGATGCTGGGTGGAACAGGCTGTCCAACATCTACTAAGTTCATTTGTTCAAAAGTTTGGTTCAGTTGTAACACTTCATTGCTATTTTTTTTTGTCTAGTTGGTCTATTTGTGATAGCTGGATACTGAGATTCCCCCCCGAGATAACTATATTAGTGTTCATTTGATTTTTCATCTCTACTAGTATTTATCATATATAGTTGGGTGCATTGGTATTTATTACGTTTATATTTATGACTGATATCTCTTCTTGGAGTCTTCCCTTTACAAGTATCTAGTGGCCTTCTTTGTCTCTGAGTCTTGGCTTGAAATTCTTTGTCTGAAAATAAAAGTTATCCCTGATCTTTTCTGGGTTCCTATCATGAAGTATTGTTTACCAACCTTTGATTTTTTTGTCTATGAATTTCTTTTTTAACCTGTATGTGGTTCTTATAAGAATCATATTGTTGGGTCTTGCTTCTTGATCCAGTCTGCTAGTCAGTTTCTTTTGATTGATGAATTGAGACCATTAACATTGATGGTTATAACTTATATGTACTGACTTATCAGTTATGGATGGATATTATTTACCTATTATTGGTTCTTTTTTTCCCCCCTCTCCATTTAATTATTTGCCTTGCCTGGTAGATTCCTGCTATTGGGGTTCAAAGAATTCAAGTCCTTGTTTTCTCTTTCTAGAATGTCCTTCAGAACATTTTAGAAAGCTGGTTAATTTTCTCATATATTTCATGAAGTATCTTATTTTTCCACCAATTTTGAAAGATAGTTTTGTGGGTACATTAGTCTAGGTTGGAGGCTGTTTTCTTTTAGGGCTTGAAATACTTCAAGTTCTCTTTGTCTTGAGGGTTTCTGTTGAGAAGCCTGCTATGATTCTGATGGGCTTTCCTTTATAGGTGATGTATTTGTATTCACTAACAATTTTAACTATTCTAGTCTTACTTTGAATTTCTGGAATGTTGACTATGATCTGCCTTGCTGTAGATTATATTTTTAATCATGGCTAAATGGAGTTCTATAGCCTCACTTATGTGTATGTCAAATTCTCCCTACCAGGGAAGTTTTCTGCCTGGAAATCTGTGAAATGGTTTTTTGTATCATTTCTGCTATTTCCTGCTTTTTGATTGATTCTAATCAATATTTTATTCTCCTCTGCATCACCTAGCAACTATTTGATTTTTTCCTGGTCACTTGCTATTTTTAAGAAATCTTTCTTTTCATGATCACCACAAATCTATTTTCTATATCTGAGGTTCTATCCTCATATTGCCTCATTCTATTATAAATACTTTCAATGGAATTTTTGGTCTCCTCTATATCTGTCTGAATCTTATTTACAGATTCCATTCTTTCGTATGTTAGATATTCATGGTTTCCACCAATTTCCTAAGCTTCTCTTTTTTTATTTATATCTGCTCTGGAGTCAATAGCATGCTTTCTATTGTGATCACCATTTCAGTAATTATCTGAGAAATTATTTCAGGTTTCATTTTTTTGCTAGAGCCTCATCGCCTGCTTTGTTGTTGTTGTTACCACTTCAGAGAGGCCACATGAGTAGCTTTCAGATTGCTCCACTTCATTATCCCCTGGGTTTGCCTTTGGTGAACTGGATGTCATGTTATTTAAGTGTCTTGGCATGGTTTTTCTTTTTAATTTCTGGGTTGATGTTGGTAAATTATCTATGATAAATTGCTTTATTGCTAGTATTTAGAACCTTTAGGAAATTATTTCTTTTCCAAGGTGTCTTCCAGTTGTAGCAGGCTTTTGGGTTTGGACTGCTGAAGATCCTCTACCTCTTCAATTTGTTGGGGTAAGAAAGAAGTCGCTGCCCGGTTGACCCAGCCCCTGTTTCTTTGGCACTGGCTCACATTTTCTATGACCCTTAGGCAATCTCAGGTCTGGTATACCAGGAAGAAAAACTGTTTAGAACCACTGTGTCACTTTGGCTAAAGTGGTATCATCAATAATAACAATAACATCAAACACAGCCCCCAGTGAGTGCAGTCCTCCAAGTCCAGTTCCCTTCCACTAGTGTATCTCTGCATGGGGTCCTCTGTGGTAGGCAGCAGCCACTGTCCACAGGCTTTAACTGTTCCTCCCACACAATGAGTCAGGACTGAGGGAAAAGGCTTCAGTGGCTACTTCCTCTTTCTTCAGGTTGAAGTTTCTCTCTTTGCTCTGCCTGTGGGCTTCAAGTCTTACTTCAGAACCTTCCTGGTCCTGGGGACTCACTTTCGTCCTTCTTCTCTTCCTTGTATTGATGTCCAATGTTTGGACGTCAACTTTCAGAGAGGCTCTTTCTCTGACATATACCATTCAGCCATCTTCAAGTTTTAACACTTTTGTGAAAAGAAAAAACACTACTCTAATGCTCACTTAATAATAAAAATTCTAAAGCTACATTGTGAAATTTACTTCTAATCCCTAATTACCTGCAAATAATTTTTATTTCCAAATAAACCTCAGTTTATTTACTATAGTGACTCACTATCTAAAACATATTAAGTGCTCAGTAAATATGTACTAAAAAATAATTTTTATGTATCTAAGATACACCCAGATATTTTGCATGATCTCAGAGCATCTAAGTGTCTTTGATGCTTTCACATATGCTCTAGAATAGCAAAGAGAGCTGGAGAACACAGAGGGAGTCAGCATTCACTGAGCTGCAGATCCTGAGCAAGCCCCTGTACAAGCACCTGTGTCAGCCATATGTTTGACAAAGATTAAAAACAGAACTCAAACCTATTTCACTCCCATGCAGAATGTACTTCTTTCTACTTTAAGCATGACAACCCCCTAAACAAGATTTAACTACCCATAAAACTAAGAACATTAATATATAAAAGTAGGGGATGCTGGTATACTGTCACTTCCTCCACTGGATTAAAGTATTCTGCTTTATAATTTATGAAAAATATATGGACATGGCTATAGTACTTCTTTTTAATTAGTGAATTACAGAAATTTAATTTTCACAGTTTTGGAGGCTGGGAAGTCTAAAATCATTACCAGTATCTCATGAAAGTATTATTCAGTATATTTTTAGATTTTCAGGGCAGAAAAACTTCTAACTTGTTCTAAAACAAATTCAAAATTTTCAAACAAACTGTGGAGTCTTTACGGGTATGATAAATGGGAAAAACAGTTCTGCCCAGCAAAGTAACCTAGGTCTATATCCAACAAGCAAACCGTTTATGAGTTGAAAGCCAGCCTGTACTATATAGCCAGATCTTGTTAGAAGGGGAAGGCAAGGGAAAAGAAAAAAGGGAAAGGGAAGGGAGAAAAAGGGGAGGGAAGACAAAGGGAGGAGAAGGGAAAAAGGGAGGAGAAGGGAAGAGAGGGCAGGGGTAATTTATTTTAGTAATGGCCTCTAAGGCACCTGCCCTCATCTTTCTACTTTCTGAATTTGATGAATTTCATACCTGAAAGTCATGGACATTTGGTTATAAATAAAAACTGGTTATGAGGAGGCTGTCTTTAAGGAAAAAGACTCAAAAGAGAGACAGCATGTACATATACTTTAAACCAACTACTAAGAGTAGTCAAGTTTCCTGAACAAACTAAGAAATGAAAGCAAGACAGAGTCTACTCCAGGGGGATGACTGAAGAGATGGGAAAATAAGGAGCATTCTGTGGTACAGGTCAGAGGTGTGGGAAGCCGAGTCACAGAAAGCCGAGTCACAGAAAAGCTGGCCATGGATAGGTCCACCACAGATGAAGTCATGTGGCAAGGGTTATTGTGACATAACACTGTTTTTAAGGTTTAGGGCTTCTTTTTAATAGTTACACTTTAGTGTCCTTTGAGGAAAGAGTGTAACTGTGGACATGGAATTGTTAGGTACAAGCAATAACAACTTACAAGTCTCCACGATCCTCAGTTCAGGGGTACCTCTATGAAATAGGAAATAAAACAATAAAACTCCAGAAAGTAATAACCTTGTCCTTTCACTGAAAGCAATTCATTCTCACTAGCATGACATCAAAGTGTTTATCAGTTTTCTGAAGAGCCAGGTAGAAATTAGCTGATAACTTAAAAGATATGACTGATCACGTGTCAGATCATCTTATATTTGTTATGCACCCTTTGTGTGCGTGTTTATAGAAGGATGGGATTTATTATAAAAATATGTATTAATCAAATATTTCTAACAGTTAGTTGGGCTAAACAGCTTTCTTTTGACAGGAGCCTGCTGTCATTCTGCTATGATTTACAAATATAGCAGTCAAGATACTTGTCACCTCAAATTCCCAGGATTAAGAATATTTCCACTGGGAGGGCCAGCCAGATAGTTTAGCAGATGAAAGCTCCAGCTTAGGCAGAAGCAGGGACCAGGGCCTGATCTTTAGAGTGCCATGCTGGCCCTGCTCCCAGTGTACACTGAGACAGCAAATGAGACTGGGCATGGGGGGGGCACACCTGTAATCCCAGTGCTTGGGAGGCTGAAAACAGGAGGCTCACTACGAGTCTGATCTATGCAGTGAGACCCTGTAGACTCTGTCCTAAATACAAAAAAAAAAAAAAAAAAAAAAAAGGAATATCTCCATTGGGAACAAGAAAAACTGGAATTAAAATCTACTGACATACAGAGCATGGTAGCTCACTTTTGTGATTCCAGCATTCTGGAGGATGAGGCAGGAGATCTGCTACAAATTCAAAGCCAGCCTGAGCTACAATATGAGTTCAAAATCAGCCTACACTACAAAGTGAAACCCAGACTCAAAAACAAACAAAACAATCTACTGGCACACCCACTAAGTATAAACAACATCATCAAACTAGTTTATTGTTAACCCCAGTTTACATCATGTGCAGCAAAGAGAGTTCTGAGAGAGCAAAGTCATAAACCTTTGGAATAGGTGAGCATGCCTCACTCCAAAGGCTAGACTTGGCAGCTCTGTTAAAACTTTATCTCTGAACTATGTGGACAATGATTCAATCTGTGAAAATCAAAAATACCTTTTGTTGGAAAAATATTAAAAACTCTAACCATCTTTTCTCCTAAATCCTATAATATGGGAGTCAAAATGTGGCCCAGTCAAGAATATGCTACTAGTTATTGCTTCTATCCTCCCTGGAACCAAATATCCTCATAGCATCTGACCAAATCCCCCTTTTATGATTCCAGATGATTCCAGAGTGAAGTGAAGGATATATATATATATATATATATATATATATATATATATATTTTTTTTTTTTTTTTTTTTTTTTTTTTTTTGGCAGAACCGGGGATTGAACTTAGGCCCTTGCACTTGCCAGGGAAGTACTTATTCCACTGAGCCATCTCCCTGGCTCCCCTAGTGAAGGATATAAGGGGCAGACGTCACCCTCTATCTTTCTTCCTCAGCCACACCTGAGGTCAGTAATTCAACTTTTCCAGTTCTGGGCCCCTTTAAACTCTTATAAAATCACTAAGGTACTCCAAAGAACTTTTCTCTATGTTTTATCAATACAACATTCTAGAAATGATACTGAGAAAATTGTAAATGTTTAACTCACTTTAAGATAAAATAAATCATTATGTTAACATAAGTAACATATTTTTATGAAAAAGGAACTCTAATTTCCTAGACAAAAGACTTTTTCCTCAGCTTCCTGAGTACTGGGATTATAGACTACTATGCTCAGCCAAAATGTTTTGAAAAGAGGGGAGCTGTCTACCAACTGCTTTACTGCCTGGCTTAATAGATGACAGCTGGAGTCTCAGTCCGCTTCTGTAGTGAATCTCTTGCTATATGATATTCTGGATGAAGCTTGTGAAGAAAAGCTGGCTTTACCCAACTACATAGTTGGGAAAGGAAGGAGCATGTTATTAGCTTTTATAGTTAATTATGGATATTGTTCTTTGATATTACAGCAAAATTCAGTATGTGTTTTCTCAAAGGTTACATACAACTTCCAATTTGAAACCTTATGGATGAACTTTTTGTTACACTAAATACTTTGTTACACTACAATGCACTGGTCTATAAACAAAAACTATAGTATTCACTGATCTATTTTGCATTTTTACCCTTACTTGATTTTGTAATAGTACGCACTGGTCATTTGGAAAATGGGCTGATCTTTCAAATGTTGACACATTTCATATAACATCAAAATGTGTGATACCATCACTAATCTCATCAAAAAAGTCTAATTCCCAATTATGGTATTAGGAAGTTGACAAGATAATGGTTGTAGAGACACATTTTCCAAAAGCCTTATTTTTTTTCTTGAAAGCTCAAAATTTTATCATCAATAACAAATATCACTATTTTCCTTGAAGTGGTGAGCTTACTTCATTTACTTATGCAAATACCCAGGTCTGCCTGCTCAGTGTGTCCATTCTTTCAATTAAAAATGGTGCTCCATGGGAAAAGCACACTATACACAGTCAAGGACCTCACTAAGCAGCACAAGCGTTTGGTAAAGTATTTACTGCTTAATAATAATAACTGCTTTTACAAAAGCACTTGTAAATAAAACTTACTAAATCAGTAACTGTGAGGCAGAGAAGCACATAAAGACCTTTCAGCCTGTGTTCTATATGTCAATGGGCAGGAGACAAAAAAAAAAAAAAAAACCAGAAGCTGTAAGGATAAACAGGGTACCCTGCCTAAAGCAGTTTTTTCCAAATATACCTATAAGTACTACACAGACTCAGAACTTTTAAGGGCCAGTATAAAGTGCAGCATTTTAACAAGCACCTCAACAGGTGGTATATACCCTTTGGGGACTTTGGTAAATGCTACCTAAAAGCATTAGGGTGTCTAGTGGTGTTCTCCAAGAAAAGCTCAGGTATCAGGTTAACCAACATAAACGACTACACGAAAAGCTTCAGTCAGTCTGCCCCTGGAATCTATTGAAAATATTTTTAAGGTTTTTGCAAGCGTATTTTGCTTCATCTTAAAGTTCCTAGCTATTTCCTATTTTTCAATTTTCCATAGATTCCTAGGACTTTTAAGTGTTTGCTCTCAATAATAAAATTTACTATATGTCATCTACCACTTGCTCTTCTCTTTCATGCCACTTAACTATGAATTACTCAGTGAATATTTTTATATTCTATTATCATTTGGCCCTAGACTCAGCCAATCAGGATCCCTCTGGTAGCCCCGTTGTTGGCCTTATCAGAAGCCAAGCTGAACCGCCCAGCTGCACGCTCTTTTCTCCCAAGCCACATACTGACATTATGTGTATTCTGGTTCCCTGTCACCATGCTTAGGTTGCAACTATGAGGCTGAGCTCAGCAACATAGCCTCTTACAGAAGCCTCCATTCGCTTCCTTGCGCCTGTGTTCATTCAACTGTTTTCCTCCCAATTAGTCCAAGTCTTCTGTTGATATCATTTTGCTTTTTCTTTATCAATGAAATTTTACTCATTTTTACCATAATTATATGAATATTTTAATTTGGATTCCCTGAATTATTATAGTCAACATATGAAATATGAAAGTAGTTATTAGTTTTTTTCATTAATACATAAAAATCACAGATTGTATTTACAAGGAACCACATAAGTTTTTAGTGCATGTATACTATATATTCTGCAGTGTTCAAATCAGAGTAAGCATGTTTATCTCCTCAGTTATTGTTTCTTTTGTGGTAAAAAATTCAAAATGTTTCTATTTTTTTCTTTAATTTGAAGAAATCAAAAACAGCATTTATTCCTTGGTATATCACACTGCTCTTGCCTTGCTTCTTTTCTTGTTTCCGTGGTTTTCTGTCCTTCCCCTCTTTCCACTGTCGGGGTACACAGTGCATCCTTGAACTGTCAGCACACAGCAGCCATTTGCTTGTTGTGCATTCATGCACAGGCTAAGGTTCTGGTCCACACAGCCCTTCCACAGAAAGTTCAACTGCAGAAGAACTTATATTACACCAGGCTCCTGGGATGATAAGTCCCAGTAGGATGACCACAGAAAGCAGCAGCTTGTGGGTTGTCACTCTTGCTCTTGGTGCATTCCAGCTCATCTCCCTGCTCCCCCAACTTTTCTACCACTTCAAGCCAATCTGGTCAGTCTCTGTAGCAATGCAGTGCTCAATGCGTGGGTGGCAGCAGTGTCCTCTGAGACTGTAGCCAATTCATAGCTCACTCACCAGAGCACGTGTCATGCTGTGTGGCTGTTGAAGGAGTGCTTCTCACCTCCCCATGCAGTACAGAAACTCCTAACAGTAGTTTCACAGCTTAGACATCCTGGGATTACAGAAAGACAGGGTACATTCCATAGTTCCTCATCTATGTCTGCCAGCATTTCATTTGCTTCCTGTTGCTATCAAGATCTCTGCTCAACTTTTCCTAGGTTCCTAGCACCGGCTCAGGGTGGAGATTGTGGGAGATCTGCAGCTTCTGGAACTGCTACGAGGAGGAGGCTCTGATAGAGGAGGCTGTGGTACAACCACAAAGACTTGAGAACTGGTCACTTCCTCTCTCTTTTTTTTTTTTTAAGGCAGCTATCACAGAGAATACCACACACTAGGTGCTTCTGGGGACAGATTAGACAAATAGACAGATGACAGAGATAGATAGATAGATAGATAGATAGATAGATAGATAGATAGATAGATAGATAGATAGATAGATAGATAGATGATAGATAGATAGATAGATAGATAGATAGATAGATAGATAGATAGATATAGTAGATGAATTGATTATATATGACATTGCCAATATCTATGGAACACCACATCAGCACTTATTTCTCCTATCTAGCTGTAACTTAATACTCACTGGACTACTTTTCCCCATTCCTTCCTTCTCCTATCCTTCCCTGTAATCTGACAACCACTAATCTCTGCCCTGCCCTTTCCCCCCGCCCCCTAGCTCCCCTCCCATGTCTGTCTGTCTGTCTCTGTCTGTCTGTCTGCCTCTCTCTCTCTCTCTCTCCCCCCCCACCTCTCTCCCTCCCTTCCTCCCTCCTCTTCAAACTCAGAAATATCTGGAATGAGCCCTAGTTTGAATATAAAAACTTGGTTGAGTCACTTAAACTTTCTCTTCTTCAGTTTCTTTATCAGCAAAAAACACAAGAGAAAGCCTACTTACTTGAATTCTTTAGCATCTGGCTTATGACTTTTCAGCAAATGAAAGTAAACAGTAGTTAACTACAACTACTATAATTATTCTAACAAGTAAAAGCATACCTATAATCACATGACCAAATCTTTATATACTTTTGAATCACTGAAATGCACATATACATGGTTATTAATGCAGACCAGAGGTAAAAGACACATTTTCTTATCTCAAATATTTCAAAACCTTAATGGCATGACCCAGCATTATAACACAGGAAGTTGTGCAATTATTTAGCTATTGTTGGGATGTCTCAAGTAGTAATGATTCCTTTTAATCAGTTCTTAAGGTTTGGGCAGTTTTACTTTTCTTACACCTCTCCTGTAAAGTGAGAATAATAATCACTACCATTTATTGAGGGTTTGTGCCAGGCACTATTCTGAGGAAATATTAATTCATTTAATCCCTCAATATAGTTATAAAGTAGGCCTGACTGCTATCCCCACTGTAAAGGAAGTGAAGCACTGCAATCGGAGATGTTACCTGATCTCTCTTCCTTTTAGACTATGAAGTCTACATATAACCTAAGGTTATTCTGAAACAAGCAGTTGAAAAAAAAATATGGCAATGAAAGTAAGAAAATAGGCCAGGGAGATGGCTCAGGGGAATAAGCGTTTCCCTGGCAAGCACAAGGGCCTAAGTTCAATACCTGGTTCCACCAAAAAAAAAGCAAAAAAAAGAAAGTGAGAAAAGATGAAAAGATTTGATTGTTTGTGCCCCTAAATCCAGCTATCTCTAAAATCTGAATACCCCCAGGTTTGCCAGTTATAAATCTATAAATTTCATCCCTACCCCCAGCCAGGAAGTGTTTAGATTTCTGTCCCTTAAAGCTAAAAGATTTCTAATCCTAAATTTTTCCAAAGGAGAAATGTCAGGAGTCTTTAAGACTAATTATATTTCAATCTGCCCATTATACTTAGGAGAAAGATATTTAAAATAAGCATAAAAGTATAAAGGCAGTTTCTCAAATCTTGAAGCCGTATCCACTCAATAAGGAAGCCACAGATGGCACAAGTAGCCTGCATTATGGTGCTCTGCTGCACCTCCCAGCTCTTCAACAGCTCCCTCATGGCAATGGCATGTGCTCCTCTCAGAAACAGCTACACACTAAGGTCAGTACCCAGTCTGCTGGGTATAACACATGTGGGTTCACTGATATGGAGAAGACAAAGGCCACGAATGTTCTGATCTAACACATGAGATGTGAGTCTTTACTGCAGAACATGACCTGTCATATAAGGGAAAGACTTGTTTCTTTGAAATGTTGAGAAATAGAGTGAATATAAATCAAAGTAAATTAACCCATAAATATCAGGTTCTTATTACTTTTAATGAACTCAAAGGATAGCAATTTATATATCAATTATATATTTATATATAATAAAACTCAGAAAAAAAAACTTACAGTCTTTTATCTCTCTTCCTTTCCTTTAAAAAAAAAAAAATACAACTAACTAAAATGAATTACTACCCTCTGGAAACTTTGAGGAACTTCAATACGATCAGTGGCTCTTCTGTTCCTGTTAGTTTTGGCACTGTGGCTGATTATTATGCTCAAAAGTTGGACTGACATAATCTCAGAAAAGGTTGGTCTTTACAGCTCTCAGATTACCAATGGGAGAGATTTTTTAAAAAATGTTTAATTTAGCTAACTCTCAATTAGTCCTGCTAATAAGTAGGAAACTCAAAATTCATTTTTAAAAATTTAACTTTCAGCAAACATCCAGCACAGGGGCCAGGGATTTGATCCCTGGGCCAGCCATGCCTGCACTGCACCAGCAGTGCGCTAAGACAGCAGTTGAGTCTGGGCCTGGTGGTATGTGCCTGTAATCTCAGCACCTGGGAGGCTGTAAACAGGAGAATCCGAGTCCAGTCTAGTCGTGAGACCCTGAACACCCTGTAGACCCTTCTCTAAAATACAGGAAAAAAAAAATATCCAGTATGTATCCACTCTGAGAATATAAAACAGTGTAAACGATGGAACCAGATCCTTCAAATAGTGGAGATTTCCAAATAGTACATAGTTAGCAAATACTGATATACAGCTATGAAAAGAGTCCAGAAATAAATCACATACATATGGCCTGTTCACTTTTCAATGAAGGTGGCAACCTGAATAGAGCTAGGGAAAGGACCAGTCAGAAGTGGGGAGAGAAAGTAGTAAGTTATAAAGGTCCCTACCTGAGAACGGACCAGGACCCTGGAGCAGAGATTGCAAGTCTTTTAGAATCAAATGCCCAGCTTGCAACCCAAAGCCCACATATTTATTGTAAAGTGTCAACACTATAATTAAACCCAAAAGATGAAAACAACTCATCTGTTAACATCTTTTGTCTTGAAGAAAAATATAACGTGTCATAGGTTCACCACTGTCCCAGAGTACACAAGCTAAGAGAGAAATGAAGTCTAGAACATCTTCTCTCATAACTTAGACTAAAGCTAAAATAGATAGGAAGCATGGGTCTGCTAAGGGAAACATACTTCACAACCAGTATTTGGCTAGGAGCTGTGAGATGGCAAGTAAGCATAAACTGTCCTTTAACTCTGTGACAGTGCCTAGGGGAACTTCAGATAGTGTCACTCAATGGGGAGGAATTCTCTTATATTAGTCACATCCCTGATGCTGGGGCAAATATCTGATATACAAAACTTTATTATTTAGATATATCTGTGATTTTTATTACAAAACTATCATTTTAGCTTTTGGTTGGCTACAGTGATAGCCATATACTCTTGAGTGTGGCATAGCAGCTCTGACGGGATAACTGGGCTCCCAACTTACTAAGCCAAAATTCAGGTACCTCAACTTTTAGTCTACTTGCACTCCATACAGAGCAAAGCAAGTAGACTAAAAGTTGATGAGACTATAAAAGTAGGGGTTCCTTTATGAGACTTTTTAATTTTCCCTCCCTTTGCCACTGAGTTTGCCTTAAAGGAATCAAATTTCTCATAGCAAGTCTGAATTGCAGCAGCACCCAAGGAACATCAAACTTAGTTCTTTTTAAAAAGCAATGCCATGGAGAAAAATAAAATCACAAGGGCCAGGGAGATAGCTCAGCAGAACAAGTGCATTCTGGCAAGCGCAAGGTCCTGAGTTCAATCCCCAGTACCACAAAAAATAAATGGCAATACTTGTGTGATTCATCTTTTACACCACAGGTTTAATGCTCACTTTAACTTAAAACTCCTAGGTAGAGTCCCTTAAAAAAGTAAAAGTGCCAGGTGTGGTGGCACATGCCTGTAATCCCAGCACTTGGGAGGCTGAGGCGGGAGGATTGTTGTGAGTTCAAGACCAGCCTGAGCTACAAAAGTGAGCTGAAGGCCAGCCTGAACTGCATAGTGAGACCCTGTCTCCAAAAGACAAAAAAAAAAAAAAAAAAAAAAAAAAAGTAAAAGCATTCCAAAAAGTTCTGGATGGTGTTATTGCTGTGTGTTTGTTGGTAGGTCACTTCCTTTGTTCTCTTTGAAGGGATCTTCCAACATATCTTCAATATTCTTTTCTTATGGTGTCCTTTTCTTTAGCTAGGATTTCACATAACTCTAATACTTTAAGAATGTCTCCTTGCTGTCACACTGGTTTTCTAGCATGTCTCCATAGACATTCACAAAGGCAATTAGGTAGAGGGAGCTATGACTGAGTTGTAAATCAGGTAACTAACTTAGTAAGTTGGGGTATTTGGGTATTTGGAAAGACCACAATCCTATAAAATCCCTTCCAAGTAATTTCACACACTTCCATTAAGTGGTACAAGTTTTACCATTTCCAGAGAATACTGGACTTCTCTCTCCAATACAGCATGACCACTGTAGCCAGTAGTGTATCTTTGGTTCTGTGCAGAGTTACTTCTCATATCATCTTTGAGAAGTTGGTCTATATACAGCAATTCATTATCCCAAAGTCTAAATTCCTGAATGGCTCACTGTTGGTGTTGCCAGGCTGGTAATTCTTTGCATCTTGATTAATAACATCAGCAATAAACTAAGCTCCTAAGATGGATTTTTCAGCTATTCCACTAATATTTGCCTATGGTGCCAAACTTGATAGTCTTTGGGCCATTCCTTAATTATCGTAATGATGTACTTCATTTCTTCATGTAGATCCTTTTGAAAGGACCATAGGAAAACTCTCCCAAAATGCCACACTGTGTAAATGACTGTGTTTAACTCAATGGCATCCTAAGCTGGGCGTGGTGGCGCATGCCTGTAATCCTAGCACTCAGGAGGCTGAGGCAGGAGGATTGTTGTAAGTTCGAGACCAGCCTGAGCTACAAAGTGAGCTTAAGGCCAGCCTGAGCTGCATAGTGAGACCCTGTCTCGAAAAGGCAAAAAAATAAATAAATAAAATAACTCAATGGCATCCTAAGTGAGTTGCAAGGCTTGCTCACTTCTTTTATCCCACTGCAGAAGGGCTCAGAAATAATCATAAACATCTCAGAATTTTTCACTATAGATGATCTACACCACTGGATCTGTGTCAGCCCACTCTGCTCTGTGCCCATACAGGACATAGGTGGCGAGTCCAGGATCAGGAACCCATCGCCCATAGGGGACCCCATGGCTTCCCTGGCCTCAGCTGCCATCTCATCCTCCTGTGGCTGCTGGGCCAGTGGTTGGGGAGGCTGTGGCAGAGCCTGCTGGGCTGATTGGACTTGCCAACCCCCTTGGTGGCCACCATCTGGCCTACGTGGGCAGCACAGGCAGCACAAAGGCCCTCCCTTCACCCTTGTCCTGTGCCCCTTGACATATATAACTTAAAGGATAAGGGGTTCATTTTGGCTCACAGTTTAGTCTAAGGTCAGCTAGCTTCAAGGTAGAAGCTGTATGGCAGAAGGACACAGTAGAAGAAAAAATGCTCACTTCACCACAGCCGAGAAGCAGAGAGAAAGATGAGCCAAGAACAAGAATACAGCCTTCTAAATCATGTCCTAGTGACCCACCTCTACCAGGCTCCATCTCCCAGCACCACCCTCATCTACTGAACTCATCAGTGAATGAATGCACACATTACTCACTGATAAGTACAGTGTCCCATGACCCAATCATCTTTAAAACATGGGCTGTGCAAACAGCTCAGCAGATTAAAGTGCCTGCTTAGGCAGTCACAGCAGCAGGGGTTCAATCTGTGAGGCACACTGAGACAGCAATTGAGAATGGGTATGGTGGTGTCCACCTGTAATCCCAGCTCTCTGGGAGGCTGAATCACTATGAGTCCACTCTACATAGTGAGACCATGTAGACCCTGTGGACTCTTACTGAAAAATTAAATAAATAAATAAATAAATAAATAAATAAATAAATAAATAAATAAAACACAGACTTTGGGGGAACATTTTAAATCTAAACCATAAAGTCTCTATAGCTTCACATCACTGGAAACTCCAGGGAACTTGCAAATCCAGACTTATACTGGAGAAGATTCTGTGCTGCCTCCAACTTAATGTAATTAAGTATTACATCCCATAGCCGTGTGGCTTCTCTCTGTCAGTCATAGCCTCATCTTTTCAGAGAAGCACATGAACATAACTATTCCTCAGCTAAGAAGATCCTTATAAACTAGTCTCTACCCTAAACTACTTCATCCTTGCCAAGTGTTCTTTATGAAGACAAACAAGGGCAATTCTGATGGGCTGTTTTGACCTACATCTGGCTCTAGTCTAAGAGCATAAAAGGAGATCTCATGTTAATACATTTAATGTAAAGTGAATATAAGTTTCCCATATAATCAACCTTAGTACCCAATACCTTTCTCTCCCCTAGTTATCCTATTTTTAATCACTTCAACATTTTTTTAAAAAAATTTTAAAAACCTTTTTCTGTTTGATAAACATTTCTCTAACCACTTTCTACCTCACATTTTATTTATTTATTTATTTATTTTTTTTGCAGTACTCCTGAGTTCAATATCTAAGGATACCCATCATATGTTTAGTTCAAGGCTCTATGAATAGCTCATTGATTGGGCAGCAACTCTAATGAAGACGATTCCATACTCTAGACTAAGACTTCTGAACTCAGAAGCACTAGTTAATTGTTTCCAACACCCACTGAGAGGACATCCTCCTCCTTGGGGTTCCTACCTCTTGCTCCTGACTCTTCAGTTGGGCTCTTGTCCCTACCACTAGGACTCATACACAATCTGCTTGGACGTCTAGGAGATAGTGTCCTAGATTTCCCATGTATGGTCAGAAGGAAAGGAACAAGGGAATGAAGCATCAGTAAATATAGGACCTGTTATAACAGCCAGAAGGCCTAATTAGCTTGGATCTCTATTTCAGGGTCGGAAGGAAAGACACAGAGAGAAGAGCCCTATCACCCCATAAAAAGCCAAGGATACAGGACACAGTCTTCCCTTCCACTCAAAGAAAAAACCTCTCAGAAAACAAGATTCACAAACTGTAAAGGGAACTCATATTAGCCATCAATACCAATAACTCTGGTGATCATCAAGAATTTATAAAAGGCAATATTTGTAAAAAGGAGAACCAAGGTGAACATATAAAACATTTTACCTAGAGGAAAGAGAATTCATAGAAACAACAACAAAAAATTAAATTCCAATTACCAATGTGAAAATATATGATACTGTGTTTATGATGGTAGTGGACTATTATGAAAAAGCACAATCAGAAAATTATAAACTTCTTGGAAAATAAACTAAATGTCAAAAAGCCAGTGTGGTGGTATATATCTATAACTATTTTAGGAGGTTAAGGCAAGATCATGAGTTTAGATCAACCTAGGTGGCACAATGAGATTTCATCTCAAAAAAACAGTAAAAAGAAAAAGAACAGGAACCAGAGAGATGGCTCAGTGGAGTAAGCGCTTCTCTGGCAAGCACAAGGGCATTAGTTCAATCCCTGGTTCCACCAAAAAAAAAAGAAAAACAACATGCCTGATCCAGCACTGTGGGAGGCTAAGGATACAAAATGAACCCCAGAATATAATTCAGTGTGAAGGCCTTGGGTTCAAGCCCTAATACCAGAAAAGTGAAAAGCACACATTCTGGAAGGTTGATTCACCAGATCTGGAAGCTTGAGCTCAGTCTAGTCAACTTAGTTAAGACCCTATCTCAAAAACTTTAAAAAAGGCTAAGAAGGTGGGTTGGGGCAAAGATGGATGGATGGATGGTTGGATGGATGGATGGATGGATGGATGGATGGATGGATGGATGGATGGATGGATGATTAGATAGGCAGACAGACAGAGGTTTTTGAGCTAACGATCAAAACTAGCAATGAAGAGGAAAAGGCAGAAGAAATATCCAAAATGTCAAGCAAAAAGACAAAAGATTTCCAAAGCTTGGGGTAATGAGTAAGAGTCACAGAAGACAGATCCAAGAATTATAGTAGAACATAGATCTACTATAATTCCATTTGAAGAAATGAAGTAGGAAAAAAATTATTTAATAAATAATTTAAATATTATTATAGGTAGGGCAGAAAATTAAAGAAATTATAGAAGAAAAAACTCTGAACTATATAGAGGCATGATTGCCCACAATTACAAAACCCACTGTGGACTCCAGCATGAAAAATAACAATTACAACAACTAACACTTATTAAAAACTTGCCAGTTAAGAGATACTGCTTTAGGTGAATATAACAGTGAATTCCAAAAATGCCACCCAAAGGAAAAAGTGGTTCTGAAAAAATGGGAAAAGGGGGAGCAGCCTGTGGGAGTGATACTGCTGACAAGAAGGCTCATGGCCCCAAAGCAGGTGACAATGCAGGAAAAGTCCAACGCATTCTATGTGAAATACACAAGTATAGAAGCCACGGAAAAGTTAAAGTCTGGGATGAGATTCAGAAAAGTGGCTGCACAATATAGTGAAGATTAGCCAGACAAGGGGGTGACTTGGGTTGGATGACCAGAGGCTCCATGGTAGGGCCATTTCAAAAAGTAGCATTTGCCTTGCCTGTGAGTGAAATGGATAAGCCTGTGCTTACAGACCCACCAATTAAGACAAAATTTGGATATCATATTATTATGGTTGAAGGGAGAAAATAAAATTGTATGACAGATAAAAAAGGGAGGGGGCCAGTCTGGTAGCTCAGTGAACTAAAGTGCCTGCTTAGAGAAAATATTAATAGTAGTACTCTGAGAGACTGAGACAGAAGAACTACTGGGCAATTTAATAAGAATTCTAGGGGCTGGGGAGATGGCTCAGTGGAATAAGTGCTTCCCTGGCAAGCGCAAGGGCCTGAGTTCAATTCCTGGTTCCTCAAAAAAAAAATTACACTTTTTTAAAAAGTTGTATTCCTGCAAATCATACAGGAAACTATACTAATCATAAACTAAAGGATAAGGGAAAGCATTCCTACTGGGCAGTCATCTCTAGAGACAGAATGACTTGGAAAGAGACAGAGGTTCACACTTTAAATTAACAGGTTTAAGAGGTAACTGTGGAATTAAAAGTTCATCAGCAAAACTATTTTAACAATGAAAACAAATCGCTAATGATTTAACTGTGTTTACCTAGAGCTTGGTTAAATCAGATAACATGAAAGTTAGAAGACAAGGACAAATCTGATTTGTATCATTCTGGGGATAGAAGGGTTGGATATACATAAGATAGACTCTGAATTAATGTGGCATCAATTAATTTGCTCTTAGATTAACAAACTTATTTAGATTATATATATGAGATTGCTTTACCACATACTATTTTTCATCACAGTCAAGAAGAGAAGAAAAAGATGTAATCTCATGAAACCAACTATATACTACTAATAAAAAGTATACTACAAATGGTTCCTAAAGGATATAATTTCACTTTAATTCATTCAGTTTTTGACTCACAGCCATTACAATGAACAGGATTTTCACACATACTACTTTCATCACTTATCATAGCTTTAAACATACAATACTTCAAGAACTCTTTCATTAATGGGTTGTCCCCAATCTGAAAATCCTTCATCTGTGGGGTCTTAATAATCTTCCTTTTTACCATCAGATATAATGAAACATTTTCTCTTCAAGTTGGCACATCTCACTTGGAAATACCCCAAATCTACCCTATTTGAGAACCTGCTGTTGGAGTTTTTCATGTAACAAACTGCAAGTTATGGTCCATACTGCCACTAACTGGCCAAATTAACTGACTTCGCCATACCTGCATTTCTTCCAGATGAATACGGTAAGATTAAGCTTTTTCCCCAGGGCCACTATAGATCCATTCTTAGTTTTAACAGTTTATTATTGTATCACTTTATACAGTCTGGAAAAGAACAGTTTTTCACATAAACTAAAGTAGATTTTTAAGAAAAATATTATATAGATAATTTTAAACCTTTTTCCTTATTCTGCAGGGATGAAATAACTTTAACAAAACATCAGTATCAAACTCTGAATCAGAGGAACTGGAAAAGTTTAGGTTATGAGTTAAGTGGCTCAACAATGACAGAAAATTAGATAAATTTTGCATTCACTCTGCCACATGATCTGGCTAATTTTCAAAACTTCTGGGTTGAGGAAGTGAAAAGATTTTCTGAAGTACCAGGCTATAGAGGCGGAAATAACAATTCCCTGTGTAATTCTGTTCCACAACTAGAGAGCCATAATGTATAGCTCTCTTGATATTGTAGCATATACATGGTAAGATGAGGGGACTCCCAAATCAGAGATGACCAAGGGGTAAGCAACAAGCCACAACAGTCATTCAGCTCTTCTTTTGAACCCATGCTCTCTACTCAAAGCACACTATTGTTATTTGACACAGAAAGTGAAACCTGACATCAAATTGAAAAGTTATTAGCGCTTATATAAAGGATACCTCATTATTTCATATGCTAAAATTAATGGAAGACATAAATAAAAAGTGAATCATTTCTAGGAAAATACGTCCTTTATTAGTAAGTGAATGTAGTCTAATATTATTTGCATTAGTTAGGCAGGCTGAAGTATTAGGCAGAAAAAGATGTTTGAATACTTTTCTATAATAACATTCAAGTAGTTTCCTAATTTCTATTTTTGAAAAATAATCTTATTTGAAACATCGTTTTTGAAGACAATCCATTTAACCATCCAAATAAAGAAGACTTTGTAAGATTTAGTACCTTTCCCTTAAATTTTAATTTCAAATTAAATGATTCATCTAAATTAAGCCAAAGGGAAAAAAAAAAAAAAAAACCCATATCCTAAGTAAAATATCTATTAAAGGTGTCTTTCCTTTGTGTCCATACTGTATTTTCCCCATTAGACCTATTAGTGCAGCCTCCTCATTAAGCCTCTATCACTAATACACAGTGTTCAGACTACCTTCAAATTTATGACTTTATCATTTTGTCCATAGTTTATTTATTCATTCTTTTTTTTTATTTTTAGGGAAGGGTCTCAGGGTGTTCAGGGTTTCACTACTAGATCAGACTCATAATGATACACCTGTTTACAGTATCCCAAAAGCTGGGCCTACAGGTGCATGCCACCACACCCAGTCAGAATTGTCTTAGTCTGCCCGGGGAATGGGGACAGCAGTCAGGCCTAGGAAACAAACCCCTGGCCTTGAGCCTGCTTGCAGATGCTTTAATCCACTGAGTTATTTGGCCACCCCTCCCCCATGGTTTCTTTAATGAGAAAAGAAAATTCAACATCTTCACCTTTATATAAAAGCAGCCACCAGAAAGAAAGGAGTCAGCCTTCCCAATGTTCTCTCCCACTACTCTCCAGCAGAAACCAAGGGAAATGAACAGACTGAAAGGGTACCTAGTTCTTGCACATGCCCTTTCTTTTGTCTTTTGTTTTTGTGGTACTGGGGCCTCTGCACTGAGCTATATCCCCATTGTTATCTTGTATATGTAAAACAAGGTTTCACTAAATTGCTAAACTGCCCAGGCTGGGCTGGAATTTATAATCCCCTACCATAACCTCTCAGAGTGCTAGGATTATAGGTGTGCACCTCCACACCTGGCTTGTACATTCCCTTTTAAATCAACTTGCACTTTTTCCTTCCACCTGATAGTGTTGCCTGTACCCAGTTACATCTATTATGAGCTGGAGAACACTAAGACTCAAGTCAAGCCTTGGGGCATGTAAGGACACTTTGAGAGACAGCTTCAAGGACATGACCCTGATGTCAGCAAAGCCCTACAATGGGGCACAATTACATAACCATGACTTAGCAGCAGACAACTACACTTGTGCCAGTGAAGCCAGCATGTAAGAACATAAATAGATGATGTAAACATGTAGCAGAAGCTTTCCAAGACTCAAAGAGGGTCATTGCACAGGTGTGACAAAGCCGTGCCATTTATCCCTACCATTGGTGCCATGATGATGGATTTGGCTGGGGCCTATGGCAAAAGCAGGGGAAGTGAAAGCACCCTGTTGGGTTTGGGTCACAGTTGTGCAAGGAGCCAAGAGCCAGTAAGAGGAAAAATAGGTGGCAGCAGTGCATGCTGCTTTGTGTGCCTCTGAAAGTATCACATGACAACAGACAGTAGAAGTGCAGGCAAAAGACCTGACAGCCATTCCAACAGTGGAGTGGCACAGGAGCCCCTCTCACACATTGGGAGATGTACCTCCAACAGCAGGCCTCTTTCTTGGCTAGCCCATTGGCAGCTGAACTGGCAATGGTTTGGGAACCCGTAACACATACAGCCCAGGAACCCAACCAGGATGGCCTAAAGTCCCAGCTGACCTGTGGCATACTGTTAGGTCTAGCTATAGCATGGCCCCACAATGCACAGCAGCTGCTATCTAGCCCAGCATGGAAATCCTCTGGTTTGAAACTAGAATAGGAAGGTCAAGCCAATGCGCAGAGTTGTGAACAGTGTGGCTATTTGGGATACATGACATGTTTACATGAATAGTTGAGCCATCTTTAGGGGGCTAATGCTCAGCCTGCTGGTTTGGGCAGCTCAGAATTGGCAGACAGGGTGCTGTCCCTTGTGGGGTGCCAACTTATTATGAGACTTACAGGATCATGGTCAAGACACTAACCATGTAGGGTTAGTTAGGGTTAACATTAGTGTTAGGGTTAGGGTTAGGCTTAGGGCTAGGATTAGGACATAGGCCCTTCCTCTCCCTAGGAAATGGGTCTTAGCTTATACCTTGACAAAGGTAGCCACTCTCAGAGGGCTACCAAAACTAGAATATGGGGGAACCCAATACCATGCAAGATGAAGCACAAAAATGGCATCTGGACTTGACTCCTGCTGAGTTAAGGGCTGCAATAAAGGTGTGTTCCTAGTGTGCTCATTTGGCCCCCTGGAAGAGGAGGGTGCCC
Organism: Ctenomys sociabilis; assembly: GCA_004027165.1. Lineage (NCBI taxonomy): Eukaryota > Metazoa > Chordata > Mammalia > Rodentia > Ctenomyidae > Ctenomys > Ctenomys sociabilis. The sequence goes on along the minus strand of PVKA01001133.1, from coordinate 41,686 downwards.
ACAACATTTGGCATGATACCATGAAAACCCCACCCTCCACAGCAATGGTGAGATCAGCCACATTAACAGCATCATCACATGGGTACACATGTTTGCTGATGTATACCAACAATCTCACTGTTGGGTATGTGCTGAGCTCCTAAGTGAGGCAGCTGAGGACCTCCCATGAAGGACTGTACCAGCATCCCTACTCAACTGGACCAACTGGTAACTGCAACAGAAACCAGCTCTAGCTGGTATTAATGGCACCAGTCCATCAAGGCACTAATCCAGAAGAGCACATCTACCCTACAAGGACTGGGATCTATTATGTACAATGCCTGGAGATGGATGATGGGACTTCCATAAGATTGTTGGATGTAGACTTGCTTTGTATCCAACAAGGGAATGTGTCAGCTGGAAACCAAACAGCAGAGTAAATACTCCCTAATCTGTGTAACCAGGCATTACTGGTAAATGATACCAACAAGTAGTGGGACATAAGTTCATAGGTATAGTGCCTACCACTTAGCCCACTGTGGAAGTATTATGGGCTTGCAGTACCACAGGTAGACTGTATACCTAGTTGCACACTGGTCAGGACACCACACCTAGGGATTTCCATGTTAAGGGCACTATCAGATTGGCTCTTACAGACACCCCACAACTGGGACACTGTGTCTCACTGTGTCACCAGCACCATTCGTGGTGGTTTTATACAATGGCCTGGATGCTGCTGGGGACAAGGACTACAGACCTAGGCTTCCAAGTTAAAGCCCTTATTCAACATAGGGGTCAGACCTTAAATGTTGTATGTCAGGATTTGATGTTGCTGGGACTTCTCAAATGATTTTGCAAAAGCTCATGGTTCTTGATTTACTGACTGCAAGGCAGAGAGGCACTTGTGCCCTCATATATGTAGAATGCTATGTTTATATTCCCAACCACCAGACAGAGATACAAAAAGCTTTGCAAGAGAGGGATGTGGAGATGTCCACCATCCAGGTCCTGCAGCAGGACTCCCTTTCCCAATGGTAAGAATCTTCGGAATGCATCAGACACTGGATAGCCATAAATTGCACTTCGGTAGCAATGAGGTTGGTAGTAATCCGTTGTCCCTGTATTATTGTTGTGGTCTTTGTGTGCAGGGGTCATCTTTATGGGCCACTTGTAAGAGATGACTCTCCCCTGACTTTTGAGTGGGTAAGATGTGGGAAAAGTACAGACTGCATCAAAGCTAGAGGCATGTAAAGACTCTTCAGTACAGCCTTGAAGACACAATCCCATTTCAGCACAGGTGCACAATGGGGCACAATTAAATAACCATGACTTAGTAATGGACAACTACACATGTGCCAGTGTGGCTAGCATGCAAGAATCCAAACAAGTGCTAACAAGAAGTATAAGAATTATATAAAAAAGATGCAGGTGGCTTTTGTGCTCTGCTCTGTTCCATGTTGCCTGCTGCTGTTTCTGATGTCTTGTATATGTATATTCTTTAACCTGAGTATCTCATTGGCAAACTCTCCCTTGGGCTCCCTGAATGGGTTGACACATGATTATTTTTTAAAACTAATACATCATTGTAACTATTAATTAAACTAAATATTTTTATCTTGGTCTTGTCAGCTTTTCCACTGATGTTCTTTTTTTCAGTTCCAGGATCCAATCAAGGATACTATACGGTATTTAATCATCATATCTTAGTGTGTCTCTTATCTATGAGTTTCTTAGCCATTGTTTTCCATGACCTCAATGGTTTTAAACAGAGCAGTCAGTATTTTTGTGGGATCTTTCTCAACTGGGTTTCTCCTGTTTTCCCATAATTAAACAGGGTTATGGGTTTAGAAGAAAAATGGTGCTAAGACACTCTTCTCACCATCTCCTATCAGGAGGCTCATAGAACCAAGAGAATTAACTGCAGTGATGTTAAACTTCAATCCGCTAGGTCAAGGAAGTGTCCTCCACTGTCAATTTACCTCCTTTCCATATTCTCTAATGTGGAAGGCATCTGAGTCCAGCTCACACTGAAGGGTAGTGCCTTAGCCACTTTATCATCACTCGGACAAAATACTCAACACCTAAGAGAGGTTTACTTTGGCTTACAAGGCAAAAGCATGATTCCATCAGGCAAAGCAATGAAAAAGTTTCTCAATCCATAGCAGCCAGGAAGCACAGAAAGAAAGGAATAGTCAGGAACAAAAATATACCCTTCCAGGGACAATAAAAATTATTAAAATGTGTTATACACATGCGCCAATTCCTCACAAGGAACATAATCATTATGTACTACAAACATGTACTACTAAAAAAATAAAATAAAATAGGGGAAAAACATATACACTTCCAGGTCACACCCCCACAGACTCACTTGCAACTAGGCTCCACCTCAGCACATTCAGCTACAAACTCATTTCTGTAGTATTATTGTCAGAATGGTAAAATCTGCATCAACCCACAAGGAAACATCACACAAATTTAGTCTACAAAATAACTAATCACTAATCTTCAAAAACACTAAACTCATAAAGGTCAAAGGGGAGTAGATAACTATTCCAAATTAAAGAAGACTAAGAACAAAACAGAAAAATTTTGTGGCTGGATCCTATTGACACAAAAGGGACATTAGTATGATATTATTGGGGGAGGCAATATTAGAGTTTATGTACTGTTCTCATGCAACTTTCACATAGGTTTGAAATATTTCAAAAAATAAATTTTAAATATCATTTTCATTGACCATTATGGTTGGAATGTGTCACCCAAAATTCTTACATTGAAAGTTAATGAATGCAAGCTGGCACAGGGGCTGGGGGTTCGATCCTGGGCCCCACCCCCAGGGCATGTTGAGATAGCAATTAAGACTGGGCGTGGTGGTGTGCACCCATAGTCCCAGCTCTTGGGAGGTTATAAACAGGCAGATCACTGTGAGTCTGATCTAATAGTGAGACCCTGAACACCCTGTAGACCTTTCCCTAAAAATACAAAAAAAAAAGAAAGTTAATGACCAGTATGAAAGTACTAAGAGGATTAGGTCATGAAGATACAGCTCCCATGAATGGAATTACATACATCTTTGCAAAAGGGCTTGTGAAAATGGGTTTTGGCCTTCTGCTATGTGGGGACAACTACACAGTACCATCTAGAAAGAGCAGCCTGAAGCAGCAAAAAACCTGACTTGAATTTGACTTCCCAGCCTCCAGAACTGTGCAAAATAAAAATTCTTTCCTCTACAAATTACCTAGTCTCAAGTATTTTACCACAATACAAATGAACTGAGACATTTGTTTTATGAAATCCTAAACACACTGAAAAGTTTTCTATTTTTCTTGTTAATAAATTTGTATTTTGGGTAGTTTATCAGATCAATTTAATAAAGGTTAGGTTATCAGTAAATGTTTCTGTATTATAAGATGTGTTTTATTTTGCTTCCTTAAACAAACTGAATTCCTACACATACAGGCTCCCACTATGTAGCCCAGTAAGAACCTGTCTGACCTTTACTTCTAAGCAATTCTCCTCCCTCAGCCTACCAAATCCTGGGATTATATGCATGCACCACCCTGCCTAGTTTACAAACTAAATTTTTGATAATCACATTTTTTTGTAAATTAACCGTAACATTGTCTCTTTTAAGGCTCACCATAAACTTGTAAGTGGTACTATTATTATCTTCTATGTATGATAAAAATGAGGCTTACAAAAATTTGATTTAAGTCCTTAGAATTTCAAAGCAACAAAGCTGAGGCTAAGCATCAGTTTAACTCTAGAACCCAGACTATACATATCAACAGTGCTAGAGTAAAACATGAGCCATCTGATTCCTTCATCCATCACATGCAGGTACATCCACAGAATATGTATCTGGAAGAGTAGTAAGACTGCCACACTGATTCCTACCTGCGTCTGCCTCATTGCCCGCTCCACTCGGCGTGTGCTTCCTCGCTCAAGTTTTGTCCGCAACATCAAGGCTGACGTCTGAATGGCCCAAAACTTCGGTTGTGCAAGCAAACACTGACAAAAGGAGGGGAGCGAAAGATCACAAAAAGAAGGGATAAGACAGAAATCTTATTCTGAATAGCAAAATATTAATTCTGCCAAAAATATCAGCATACAACCAAATGCAGATTTGACAATCTAAGCAAAAAAAGGCAATTCACATCATAGAAGAATCATTCTAAAACATACAAAAAGCTTCCCAGTCTCCATTAGAGGTAAAAAGTCTCCAATTTATTTTAAATGCTTTCCAAGAAGGAGCACTTAAAGAAACACTGGCAGGCCAGGGATATAGCTCAGTGGCAAAGCACCAGTTTAGCAAGCACGAGGTCTTGAGTTCAATTCCCAGTACCAAACAAACATGTAAATAAATAGTAAGGAAGATGGGCTTACAAGAAAACTTTGAATATGCACATAATGAAAACTAACCCCTTCGCAGCTGCAACTGCCAAACACTCAGAAAACATGCTGGAAACTATTAAATCGAATCACAGATGTAAAGGGAAATAAAAATGAAGTTTGGGTCAAATCCAAATGTATTGAAATAAATAGTGACACCTTGCTAAACTCTGTCTTATAGTGCAACTTGGAATCTATATTGTTCCCCAGTGGTCAGTTCCAATAATAACTTTCATTAAGGCTCATGTAACAAAAGAGAAAAAACTTGCTTATTTGTATGAGAGCTGAGGCTATCCATGATCATTGTATTGCCTGATGAAAAACAAGTATTTGCTTGTTTCTAAAAGACAAGTATGGAAACTACCCTAATCAAGAGTTCAATTAATCATTCTAAAACCCAGCTGCTCATTAGAAACACCTGGAAAGCTTTGGTATGTTTCGAAGTAAATCCTATCTCTGAGAGCAAATCTAAGTATCAGTGTTTTTAAAAATATTCCTCAGGTAATTGTCAAGTGCAGCCAACTTCAAGAACTATCAGGCTAAAATAACACAAATCTCTGTCTCTGGCCATGGTCACTCATGACTGCAAATTCTCATTAAAGGTTAGCAAGAAGTACTTTAACAGAGAATAAACTATATGAAAATCTCTACAGCTCCTTATGATGTCCAGCTCACCTCATTCATTCATGTTGTCTGTCTGGCCCCTATAAATATTTTGAGTTTTTGGTCCTACTCTAGACCAACTCCCTTCACAATGAAACATTTAAAAGCCAAACCATTTGCTCAATATCATTCCTTCAGTAACAGCAAAAGCTGGTACTCATACTGGTCTTCTAAGCCCCAGAATAAAACACCTTTATATTATTTTAGAACACTTTTCCAAATAAAATTAATGCTTATTTAATGACTAAATTATTATGCTTATCCATATCAAGCATGGTGCTACACACCTGTAAGCCTGGTACTTGGAAGGGTGACGCAGGAGGACTGCAGCAATTCTGAGGCCACTGCAGGCTATGTAGTGAGTTCTAGGCCAGCCTGAACTCTGTGAGACCTTGCCTCAAAAATTAAAAAAGAAAAAAAGATACACTTCTCTTTTAAAAATGGATGATATGGGCCAGGGAGATGGCTCAGTAGAATAAGCACTTTCCTGACAAGCACAAGGGCCTGAGTTCAATCCCTGGATCCGCAAGAAGAAAAAAAAAACTGAAATTGAAATTATCTACGTTGGAATATTTTGCTGAATTCATGCACCTACAATATTTAAATGACAATGGAATACCCATCTCTGACAAAACTAAACAAAAAAAGGGGATACAAATGAAGGACTATTTTGTATCTGTATATTCAAAATAGGATAGATATGCAGCTACTTTCTCTTAATTCAGTGAATAGAAAGATTTGTACTAATAGTGTTTGGGGACAAGATATCATGTCTGCATCTTGTACTATGAGTAACCACTAAGAAGACAGCAATATGCAATGCATTAATTATTGAAAAAAATAAAGTAATAAAGAAGACATAGGAAAGAACCCTGGAGAGAATGGAAGAGTAGGCAAAGACACAGGAGGAAAATCAAAAGAACTTACTGAAGCTGTGCTCTAAACTCTAGGGACAAAGCCATAAACAAAACAAAGGTCTCTGATTTCATTTAACTTATATTCTAATGCAATGTCTTATTAAATAATCTTATTTCTCTAACCTAAATGAAAACTAAAATACTTTTATCTCCTTGAAACATTGTTTCTTTGGTATGTACAATACTATCTTGTAGAATATTTTATTCATAAAATGTCATCTCAAGAATTCTGAAAGAGAAGAATTATTCTCAGGTAAATCTACAAACGTGTCCACAATGAGCAGCATCCCAACTTCCTCTCTTTTCTCCAGTAAGGGGATCTTCCTCCAATCAGAGGGAAGAGCACTTTAGAATGGCACACATGACAATGGGGCAAGTTTCTAGGTTCACCAAACAGAATCCCAGCTCCACCAAGTAGGCTGTGTGGCTTGAGCAAATTCCTCAAACCTCCCCAGCCTCGCCTTCCTCCACCTACAGTGTTTCCTCTCAGCTGCAAGTAGGCAGGCAACAGAGCACACCTCCCAACTTGGTCCATCACGCTGCCATGCCAGCAAGAACACTGCAGAGCTCAGACTGGTACAAGGCATACGCCATCAGAGCTACAGTCCAGTGTTCAGCAGATGACCCCTTGGGCACTGAAGCTCAGTGGCAGAACACTGGCCCAGCGTTCATCCAGCCCTGGGTTTAATACCCAGCACAAGAAAAAAGAAAAAAGCTTGTCTGAAACATCTGTACACTGAAAGAATGAAATGTTCTCTTTAGAAAAAAACAAAACCCTATGAAGACAATATGCAATATATTAATTATTGAAACTGTCCTACTAAACGGTTTTGAAACTGTCTCATTGCTATTTGTTTCTCAATAAAATTAACAACAAAGAAAAGAAAAAAAAGCCACATTGTTGTCTACATTGGCTTGAAAATAAGAGGTTTGCCTGATACTTTCACATGAAAGTCAAGCAAAACATTGTTACTACACACTGAAGGTAAAATGCAGCCTGACAAACAGATATTTGAAAGGCTTTCAAGAAGGGAACTGACTGGATAATGATATCATGGAAGAATGTAACATATCTTGTATCTGTTGGCTAGGGGACAGACATGAGGCAGTCTTTCTGAAAGGGAGTAGATAGGCTATATTTAGTATATTGTACAATACACTGCTGCCATGAGGTAAGAATAAATCCTAATATGGAACAGTACATAATGAAAAAGAAAAATATACAGGAGTTTTATATATGCTCCACTGACTTATGAAGAGAATCACATTTTTAAAAACTTTTAGTCCAATACTTCAGCAAACAATCCTATGAGAAAAACACCAGTCTAACCTGCTGCCTTGGCCAGCTTTTTAATGGGACAAAATATCTTCACCTACAATGTAATGGATGAGGCATATTTCCACTGATAGTGTTAAAGGTGTCGGTCCATGGCTGGCTGCTCTAAGGCAGGAAGGGCATAGCGGAGCAAAGCTGCTCACTGCACTGCAGCAGGGAAACAGAGTAAAGGCAGAGAATACCACAGAGAGACACACTTCCAGAGGCACATGCCCCAGTGGCCCACTTCCTCCCACTGGGACCCACCTCCGCAAAGCACATGCAGCTATAAACTCAGCAGAGTAAGGTACTGACTAGGGCAGTATACCATGAACCAATCACCTCTGAAGGATCTAATACAGGCATATTGACAATCAAGATTTCCTGGCACACCTGCCTAAGCAGCATGCCAACCCCACCTGTGAGAATACAAGCCACAGTCTACCACATCCCCAGTAGGAGGCACTGCGCTTAATTCACTTAATTTAGAACATAACAAATGATAGCCCTAGTACCTGGCTCTGTCTGAGCTTCAGGTCTCTCCTTAAATGTCACCTTGTCAGAGAACTTCTACTTCTTCATTTAAGTGACTCCATCCTGCCATTCTCTATCACTGTATCCAGCCTGGCTCTTCTGGTCAGAAGTCCCAACAATTTGGTCCACCAAGACCTTACAAACTGGCATATGATAAGTACATAAGGAAAGGACAAAGAAAAGGAGGGATTTTTTGGTCCTCTTTTACAAAGGAACAGGACATACAATGATGTAAATTTACAGACTGCTACTGTAAAAAAAAAAAAAAAATCACAAGTTTCCCCACTAAAATGATAATTTTCCTAAATAAATTGGAACACAGTCTCCCAAAGAAACAGCATTGTAAACAATAACTACTACCAAAAAAAAAAAAATGCTTTAAGTGTTAAGCAGACAGTTCCATGGTCTAAGTGCATGCCTGGCAAGCACATGTCACATTAGTTTGCGTCAGCCACTGAAGTCAGGTGTGGTGGCACACCCTGTAATACCAGAGCTGGGGAGGCTAAGACAGTATGATCACTAGGAGTGAGAACTATATCCAAGCATACAAGCTTTGACTTTGACATCATAGCAAGACCTGTATCAAAAAAATACATAATCGCCCATAATCCCAGGATTCAGGCAAGACACCGAGGCAGGAAGATCACTGCAAGATTGAGGTCAGACTGGGCTACAAAGTGAGCTCAAGACTAGTATAAACCACATAGTAATACCCTGTTTCAAAAAGATCAATAATGGCTAGGGAGATAGCTCAGTGGAATAAGTACTTGCCTGGCAAGCATAAGGTCCTGAGTTTGATCCCCAGTGCCAGCAAAAGAAAATACAGGTAAAGGCTAATGGTATTAAGGTCAAAAAGATCAATAATGATGATGATGATAATGATGATGCTTTATTATAATTCAAGTAATTTACAGGCTTTCACAGGGCAGCACAGAAACTTAAACATTACCTAAAATATTTTTCTTTTAGACAATCTGCTTTGAAAGCCAAGTAAAATAACTTGCAAGTTTTTTTGTTTTTTTTTTTAAATAAGTCTCCCTAAATTGTGACACATAACGAATCTGGCACAGTATGAAACTGTACTGAGAAAAGGTCTGGATACAGGCCTGGGCCCTCTACCAGTCAGCTCCACTGGGAAAGACACTCACCATTTCTGGACTTCATTTACTCATCTACATAATGATAGGATTAGGTCTGAGGCCTCTAAGGTTACCTGCAGCTACAAAATATTCTATTTGCTTTACACCATTAAAAATAATATAGTAATGTCCCAACCTTATTTAAGAAGCTTTGTAATAATCTATAAATTAAGATTGATTCTTCCCTAAACTAGCTTGCCTGTTTTCCAGCCATTACTTTATTGCCCTTGGATAAGTAAATTAACCTCTCTGCAGTAAAATGTTGTATCAATAAAGAGAAAAAAAGGGACAAAAAGAGGATCAAAGCTTATTGCACCCACAGAGTTCTGTGATAATAAAGGAGAAATTATGTCATTTTCTACTTACCAGTTGATTTAAATTCAAGATGACCAAAATTTGCATATTTTGTCATTAACTGATGGTGAACAGAGTTGGTGCTCGGAATCAAACTTAGGACCTTGTGCCCACCAACCGGACACTGTTCTGCTGAGCTATATCCCCAGTCCCTCATCAAAAAAAAAAATTTATTTTTGAGGTACCAGGGATTGAACTCAGGACCCTGTACTTGCCAGGCAAACACTTATTCTATTAAGCTATCTCCCTAGCCCCAACCCTCATTAATTTTTTAGTATTTTTTTGTTTGTTTGTTTTGTTTTTTGTTTTTTGTTTTTTTTTCCCCAGTACCGGTGATTGAACTCAGGCCCTTGCGTTTGCCAGGGAAGCATTTATTCCACCGAGCCATCTTCCCCAGCTCCTCATTAATTTTTATAATGGGAAATATAAAAGCAACAATTTTATCAAATTTGTTCAATACAAGTATTGACTGGCTGAAATGATGCCTGCCCAAGTGAGGCTCAGGACACAAAACACAGAGCCCAAGAGATGCTCAGGGCAAACTGTTCATGGTATGGTTTGAGTGTGCTAGGCTTTAAGTACTGGCATTTCAATGTAAATTATTATGAGCATAGAAATTTTTTCTGGCTGTGCATTTAGAGGTGGACATTTGGGAAGTGATTAGGAATTAGATGTGCCCATTAGGCTAGCTCCTCCAAGCTTGAGTCTAGGTGGCCAATGAAGGAGGAGAAAAGCTAGGAACACACGCATACATACATTTCCATGCTCCACGCCATTATTATCTCTAAGGGATTCTATTTTTTAACAAGTGACTCAAGTTTATCTTTCTTTATGGCAGTGTAAATAAATTTTATTTTCTTTATCCATTTATCTGTTGATAGTCATTTAGGCTACTTCCAAGATTTAGCTACTATGAATTTTGCTACTATAAAATACAGCTATGCAATGCTTTTAAGTCTTTCAGGAAGGGGCTGGAAAGAAGCTCAATAGAATAAGTGCCTGCCTGTCAAGTGCAGAGTCCTGATTTCAATTCCCAATACCGTAAATAAATAAATAAATAAATAAATAAATAAATAAATAAATAAATAAATAAATAATTTAAAAGAAAATTAACTCTTTCAGGAAGATCCCTAGAAAGGGAGAAATTAAAATAAGCATAGTGCCCATAAATCTAGGCTATGCCTGTTGGGAGCCGAGCCAAGATGGCGCCCGCTCCTCGCTCCCCCGCCCATCGTGTCTGCAAAGATGGCGCCCATATCCGGCTTCCTGGTTCTTGTTGCTGTACCAACCTCTCCCTTATTTAGAATAAGCCCGCCATTGCTGTAAGATCTACCAATAGTAATCGGCCACGTGTATAATTATGATTGGTTTGTGAAATC
>PVKA01001133.1:16023-30911 GCA_004027165.1 Ctenomys sociabilis | reverse complement strand
ATAGCGGACACATGTAGAGGCTTGCATCCCACTCGATAAAGGCTTGCTGAACCCTGCGTATGAGTGTCTGAGTGTCTTCTTCCGCGGGACGGGAGCGGCGCCGGACACTATGCCAAATGGAATTTCTATTTGTAGTTTTTGAAGAATCTCTATACTAATTTCCATAGTGGTTATATTAGTTTATATTGACATTTATGTAAGACACATGTGCTAGCCAGGCACTAGTCTAAGTGCTAGATATTATCTTATATTTTTGTTCTAAAAACTTTATAATTTTGCTTTTTACTTTTATATAGGAAACCTTTCTAGAACAGATTATTTATGTAGTATGATACACGGGTTAGGAGGGCTGTTCTCCATATGGAATTTAACAATGATACAATATATTCACTGAAAAGCTTAACCTTTCCACTGACCCAAAATACCACCTTTGTCTTAAATCTGGTAAACTGTAAATGTGTGTATCTGTTTCTGGAATGTCTTCACTGATTGGTTTGTATTTCCTTTTGTCAAAGCACCTTAATTCAATATTTCTAAAGTTTTAAAACCAACACAGAACACATGCTGAAACAGAATCTTTGCCCCAGCCCAAAGGCTTTGATCCAGAAAATTCTCAAACAGTGCCACAGCCATCCCAACCTAACAAGCTCCCAAGTGACACTGCTGAGCTTCCAGAGATCCCAGGTTGAGATCCACTATCTGAAATAGTAGTTTTATAACAGATCTTGCTGATCAGCAATATAAACACTACAAATCTTCTGACTGTGTTCCTCTTCAAGAATGCCTAAGCAGTTCTTCACACTTTGCTTTTCTGTATGAATTTTAAAGCCAGCTTTGATCCCCCCGAACAGCAGAAATTATAACAAAAAATCAAACCACTGCTATTTCATCAGAAATTACATTAATTATGAAGACAACTTGAAGAGACCTAAAATTTTAGAACTTTGAATCCCCTGTGAACAGAGTATACTCCTTCATTTACTTAGACATTTATTAACTTCTAATGATGTTTTTTAGATTTTAGACTTTTGGAAATCTTTGAATAAATTTATTGCTAGGATTCTGACACTTTTAACATTACAGATGCAATTTTTCTCACCTTTTAATATTTTAAATTGTGGCAAAAATACAGAAGATAAAATGTACTATTTTAATTTTTAAATAAATAATGTCCAGTACATTCACTTTGTTGAACCCTTTTATTTGCAAGTGAAATTATATCCATTAAACAAAGCTCCCTATCCTCTGTCTCCAGTGGAAAGCACCCTTGCATTGCCTGTCTCTATCGATCTATTTTCTCTTGGTAATTCATATAACCAGAATGATACAGTTGCAATGCCATCTTTTTAAAGTCTTCATTGTTACCCTTGAGTCTATTAATTATACCCATTTGAAGACATACCAGCTCAGAGGCCAGAAGTGGCAGAGCAGGGACGTAATCCCATCACTGAAGGAGGCTTGAAGAAGGAAGATCAAAGTCTGAGCCCAACCTGGCCAACTTAGAGACTTAGCAATAGCCTGTCTCCAAATAAAAAACAAAAACAGGGTTTGGAATGTCACTTAGTGTGAAAGCCCTGGGTTCAATCCCAGCACCAACACCCCCAACAAACACACAGAATCATCAGCTCACCTAATTGCATGTATTGGCTAACACTCCAAATGAGGTTTGAAACAGGCTAAGCATATTTGTGTTCAACTAGCCTAACTTTCAGAACTAGAACACTGTACTAAAGAACTTTATACTATTTGCAACCATGTGCTTATATACAAAATAGAATTTCTACAACTTTTACTCATGAAACAGAGGTGAGACACCACATGGGGGAGTCACTCTAGGGTGCTGTTTTAAGTAAAGTTCTCTCAGCGGGGTGCAGTGCCCACACCTGTAATCCCAGCATACGGGAGGCTAAGGTAGAAGGATCACCATGAGTGTGCGGCCAGCCTGGGCTTCACAGTGAGTTCAGACCAGCCTGAACTCTGTTGTGAGACCCTGTCTCAAAAGAAAAGCAAAGAAGTTTACACAGTTTTCAATTCACATTAACCAAAATCTGTAAGTGATTCACCGAGCCAGTAAATTCTAACATATTATATACTTTTTTACATATGCTCTTACTATTTCCATTATTGTGAAAACTGAAATTAACTCTGATGAAATCTCTTTTATGTCTACTTGGGACACTCTCTTACTTGGTGTGGTTTTCTTTTCGGTGCTTAGAATGGAACCTAGCACCTAGTGCATGCTAATGAAATGAGTATGTTATGAGTGAGCAACACCACCAGCCCCTTTCCAATTGCCATCTTTTATAAAGAACCAATATACTTTAGCAATTGTTGATAAGGAGTGTAACAAGATACCATGAGAACAAAATGATGATGGAAACACTAGTCTGCAAGTCTTGGGACAAGCTTACCTGTTAATATTTCACTAGAGCAGGTGATGTGCAAATAAGAATATCTGAGCAAACTCCAGTAACAACAGCCAGAAAAGAAGGCAATGGGCACCGTGTTAACCCATATTCAAAAGTAAACTTGCATCTGAAGACTATTTCTCTTCTCTCTTCCACATCAGTATATATAAATTTTAATGATTTCCCTCTCTCTGCAGACTACCCTCACAGTCCAGAAAAACAGCAGGAAAATTTGTGACACCAACTAAAAATAGATCTGGAGTGTTGTTTCTATTTAAAAAAAAAAAAAAAAAAAAAAAAAAAAAAAGTTTCTTTCTCACTCTTATTGCTGCATGTCAAATAACTATCTTTGAAAGGTTACTATGACAGACGCCAGTCTGCATGAAGCAGCTTTCAGATAGCTGCTCTTCCCTAAGTCAAAGCCAGGTCAAGGCTCTGCTGGTGGCTGCAAACTGTTTTGGTAACACTTTAGCCAAACTGGACAATGCTCACCCAGGTCAGGCTGACCTTACAAAGCAAGGAACAAACACTATTAGAAGCAGAACAGTCCTCTTTCAACTGATGGACAATACTTAAAAGAGCATTCGTTTTTAAAATCTACACTAAATGATTACAGGTTTAAAATTCCAACTTTAGCTGGACCCCTGTAATCCCAGCACTCTGGAGACTGAGACAGGAGACTCACCTGAGCTGGAGGCCGTCCTGGGCTCCATAATGAGTTCAGGGCCAGCCTAAACTACAAAGTAAGACCTGGTCCCAAAAAACCAAACAAATAAAAATTCCAACTTTAAGACATAAAATCTTGGGGCGGGGGAGATGGCTCAGCAACATAAGCTCCTGCCTGGCAAGTGCAAGGTCCTGAGTTTAATGCCAAAAAAAAGTGCTATAAATTCTTCCCAGATGAAATGGAACAATGATACAAATCATTTATCCTTGTTCTATGAACCATTTAAAACCAGTCTCAAACTACTTTTCCCCAACCCTCACTACCATCTAAACAAATTTTGCAACAGAGCTGAAGAACCCTAAGGGAGTTTACATTTGCCCGTGCCCTTGTCTTTGGTCCTGATTACTCCATCAAAACTCCACCAATTGCAGGTTCTGACTCAAATCCTTTCCGTAATGAACAAAGCTTTCTTTGACTTCTCAGTACTAAATATTTTCTTCCTTTCTTAGCAACTAGGAGATTTCTTTATCTGTACTATCAACTTATAGCTCAACCTGCCCAATGTTGGAAAGTATATTTATGATTGGATCTGGGCTGAATTAAAAGTTCCACGAAGGCAATTCCAATGTTTTGTTCCTTCATTTCTTCCACACTGTCTAGTATCATGCTAGCTTGGTAAATCCTGAGATGCTAGAGATTCTGCTGTTATAATAATGCTTTTGAAGCTCTTTTCTCTGCTAGGCAAATTTTCACAAGGACAAGACAAAAATCAATCTGTTGGCCGCAAGGCTGCTTCAAAAGAGAACAGCCAGTTCATTGGCACTGCTAGAGTTACCTTTCCCACTGCCAAGGAAAATGGACACAAAGATAATCTATGACCTACCTCACTGTATTTTCATGTTTGTTTGTTTTTTTTGTTGTTTTTTTGGTTTGGTTTTGGTTTTCTTTTTTTTTAGTGTATTTGGTATAGGGTCTCATGATGCAGCTCAGACTTACTGATCCTCCTGTTCTAAGCCTCCCCAGCACTAGGATTACAGGCGTGCAGCACCACACCTGGACTCGGTAGCAGGCTAGTGCACTCGGGGCGGGGCTGGGGGGTGGGAAGGAGACCAAAGCATGGAGGAATCCAGAATCCAACCCTGGTCCCTGTGCTTGCCAAACCAGGCACTTAGTCCACTGAACTATCTTGCCAGCCCTTTTTTCATGCCTTAATACTGTGCTGATTCATAATGCCAAAGGCCTTAAGATTTTTAGAGTCAGTGACAGCCAACATCAGAACCGCAAAGCCATGCATTTGCATAGAACTCCTTAATATCACATACATTAATCATCTTAGCTGTAAATACTGTATATTTCTCTCTGGGGGACTGCATACCTTACTAGGAGGCTTTCCTTATTTAACACTCTTTCCTTTTCATTGTATGAATACTCACCATCATTATGCTCATCAGCCCAATAAATGACAATAACATTATTTTAAAATAATCTACACAATTAAATCCACTTATGGAGTGTTCTTTTCTGAGACAATTTTTAAACACTTATATGTGTGTATTGATATTGATGAAACAGTTTAACTTAGGTATATTTCTGAGTTTTTGTTTGTGTTTTACTTTGGGTTTTTTTTTTTGCTTTGCTTCACTTTGCTTTGCTTTGCTTCATTTTTTTTTTTTTGTTTGTTTGTTTGTTTGTTTGTTTTTTAAGATGGGGTCTCACTATGTAGTTTAGGCTGGTTTTCAATTCACTATGTAGCCCAGGCTGGCCTCAAACTCTCAGTGATCTTATTGCCTTAGCCTCCCAAGCACTGCGGAATACAGGCATGTGCCACCATGCACAACTGTTGTTTTACTTTGGTTTTTATTTTTGCTTTTATCTTTTGTGGCACTGACGATTGAACCAGGGCCTTTCTTACAATCCAAGCCCTTTTCACAACTGACAATTTAAGCCAGGGTCTCTCCCTAAGTTGCTAAATTGATCTGGCTGAACCTGCATTTGTGATGCTCCTGCCTGAGCCTCTCACAATGCTTGGATTATAGTTGTGCCTACCATGTTGGACTATTGAGGTACATTTCTGAGAATGGAATTTCTGAAACTCCCATGATGCATAACAAACTAAAGTGATTAAATACAAGTTCAGTATTTTTAACTCTACTTGTTAGTTTCAAATTATTTCTCTAATTTAATTTCTCTTCCCAATATAAGTCTAGTAATAAACTTTTATAACAATATAAATTGTTCATCTTCATGACATTCCACACACAGCTAGCTGTTGTACATTATGCGTCAGAAAAACTCCAATATTTGGATTACACTTCCATAATCCCACATAATCTTTCTGCAGAGGCAGAAGGATTGCCATGAGTTTGAAGCCAGCCTCAGCTAAAGCGAATTCAAAGCATACCTGATGTACAAAGCAAGACCATACCTCACCACAACTCAAAGAACAACAACAGAAAGAACCCACCAAACAGGGCAAACAATTAAACATGAGAAAAATACCAAGAGCAAGAAAATAATACGACAAACATAAGCCAATACATATCAATTATAACCATCAATGTAAACGGACTGCTTCAGTCCAGGAGATTGAGATCAGCCTAGACAACATAGCAAGACCAGTTCTCATCTTAACAACAACAACAACAACAAAAATCCACACAATACAACATGAAACTTCCAAAGGACTTTTCCTCCTTTCATTTATAAAGACCTTGGGGCTTCAGGGAGGAAGACAGAAAGAAAGCAGCCAGAATCCATTCACACTTAAAATTTTGCCAATGAAAACTGAAACACCTGTATAAATTAACTAAATTATTCTCATTTTCAACAATGAAAGCAAATTAAAAACATTACTATACATCACTGACTTGCTCATCTGGCAGGAAATAATGCAAACATCACAGCTAATTTTAAGTTATATGGCCAATATAACATAAATCATTCTCTAAAACAATATGGACTCCTTTTTATTAAATTATTTTTTAGGACTCAGTTTTGAGATATGTAGATATAATTTCTCAAAAATAGTACTGCATATTAACAATCTTAAATGAGTAAAGATATTCCCTTCTGACTTTATAAAATTAAAACATTTTTCAATGTATCTCACATATATGTATCCACATCCCGCAGCAATATGAAAACACTCAAAAATTTCTCTAAGAGAATTCACTATTATGTCAGCAAACTTTAGGAAAGTTAAAAAAACTGAACAAAATTCAGGATCAATAGGACAGCCATTTTCTCCCCAGGTTACAATTTTATGAATATTAAGACTTCCAAGGGCAAGAAGATAGCTCAGTAGCATAAGCACCTGCCTAGAAAGCACAAAATTCTGAGTTTGATCTCTGGTACCAAGAAAAAGGCTTCCAATATTTGCTGCTCTATCAATGGAGGAAGACACCTAGCTCACAGTTGCAACAGTTCCGAACTCCAGTCTCTGCTCACCAAGCTGCTATCACAGCAAAGAAATGACAGCCAGCAAGATTTCTTCCCTGTTCTTTATCATCCTTGATAACCCATTCCAAACAGGTACTCTCTATTTAAGCTGCTCAGAAATAAGAACACTCTGGTACAAACTAGGCATCAAACAGCCTGCTCATCACTGAATATGGGGGAGCACACCAGCTCCTTCCCACTGCAGAGCACTTTTGTATGCACCATGAAATTTGATACTCAAATTTTTGGTATTGAGGGAGAAACTTATCACCCCATCCCCGTTTTACAGAACAGGACAATATCAAGTGTACAAGTGGCCATCTCTACAGTGATGTAATGCTATGTAAGTCATGGAAGTAAAGGCCAGCAATGCAGAGCAATGCAGATGCAAGACAGAAATCAATCCTGTCCTGAGGTTGTAATATATTGCAACCTATTCTCCTATTCTATGTGCACTATTTTTTTTTTTCTTTTTATGCATGTACTACAGGGTCTACAGGGTCTCACTGTGTAGATGGGACTCGTGGTAATTCTCCTGTTTTCAGCCTCCCAAGCACTGGGATCACAGTATGTAAAATTTTTGAACAACAGCTAGGAATAAAGCATTCAAGCACTGTACTAGGCCACAGAGAGGACCCAGAGAAGAACAGCCAGATCTCTAACACTAGGAGTTTATAATCTAGTGAAGAAAAGATAAATACATAATTATAAGCCAAAAAGTGACCCTGACCAGAAAAAGTTTAGAAATTCAGAAATAGTGTAGTACCTACAAGGGGTCCCCCTTGTCTCAAATATTCTTCGAATGTAACACGTTACAATTCTCAGTATCTATGGGGGCACATATGATAAATGGTCCAGCACATCATGAAAATATCAAAATCCAAGATGCACAAGCCCTTACATAAAATGCCACAGTACTTTTTTTCCACTTTTTTGAAGGAAGGTCTCACAATACAGCTCAGGCTGGCCTTGAACTCATCTTGTAGCCCCAGCTGACCTTGAACTTGCAGGGATCCTCCTGCCTCAGCCTCTTAAGTGCTGAGATTACAGGTGTGCGCTACCATGCTCAACCACAATATTTGCATTTACCCTACATTCGTCTTCTGTACACTATATCAGGACTATGTGGCTTATAGTACCTAATATAATGTAAACACCATGTGAATAATTGTTATACTGCACAATTTTTAGAATGACAAGTGAAAAAGTTTGTATGTGTCCAGTACAGCAAAAATTTTTTTTGAAATATTTTATAGCATGATTGGTAGAACCTACAAATACACAGGGCCAGCTGCGTAAGGTTTCTTTCTTCGCTGAAACCAGAAGCCAGTTCTACTCCATTGTCCTATCTACTTCAGTATCATGTGGCGAGAAGGGATAAGCAGGACTGGTAAATAAAAGAGCCAACAGCACAGATGCGGGTTTTTCTGTTGTATTCTATGCTTCATTTAGGCCAGAACATAGAAGATGGTGCACAGCTCAGAGCAGACATGAGACTCCTAAAAGAGTCTTTACATCTAGTTCTTTGTCCTACTTGTTAGTAATGAAAGATTTGCTTGACAATAACAAACTCACCTCTTTAGAAAAGGAAGGCTGACACTACAAGTCACTTTACAATTAAAAAGCTTTCAAAAAAACAGATCACTCCTTAGGTCAGCTGTGACTGGTAGAGAGCAAGAAAAGAGAAGAAAACTGTGCAACAAAAAGCCCTGGGAATCTGAATTCATGACCTTCACTGCTAAGTTCTCTAACATCTGAAATTGCCAGCTAATAATTGCAAAAGTATGTCACAGTCCAAAGGAACAAGAATAAAGAAAAAGATTTAAGGAAAAGAAAGATACCCTTGCCCACAAAAAGTGCTAAAAAATAGTAAATAGATATGAAGCATTCAAGGGCTTCTTGGGGCAACTGTGAACAACATCCATAACACAAGGAAGTGCTTGGGAAGCCAGTCCTAAGAAGCTGTTAGCATGGATCATGCTCCCATGCAGACCACAGGAACACTTCACCACGTTCATGTTTACCTCAGTAGAAACCCAAGCCTCCAGGTGATTTGCCTCCTAAACACTTGCCCTCCTGTAGCTCTACACTTCCCTATACTTGACTCAAGCTCACAACCACCCATGACCCTGTTTCCTGCCACTGTAGGAAGATCTGTGCTCTGCATCACTGCCCACTGAGATATGCTCGTGCTATCCTATCAGAACCAACTACACCCAGCCCATTCTTAGCCCCTGACTCTACTGTACTATCCTCCTTAGCAATTCTAGTGAATATCTATTTTTCTTTGTCTACTTCCTGATTTCCCTACAAGAATGAAAACTGATGTAAACTCCAGAATGGAAAAGACTGTCTGATATATCTCCAATATCACCACAAAGCCCACATATATTAAGTTTAAGAGTTATTAACAGAATGAACAAACGAAGTATACATAAGTCTTTTATATGCTTTTAAAATAATTTTACCACTGTACTTGCCAAATTCCTTATAGCACATGTAATGAATAAGTAGGGACATTTCTACACAGTTACCTAAAACACATATAATAGAAAGATATACATCCAGGATTTCTAAGAATACTGAAGTAAGAAAATAAAATAGGCACTCAGAGGACTCAGTAACTAATATCTAACAAGGTCCAAGAGGGTATGTATGAAACAGTAATTTGCAAACTTTACATTACAGCTCAAAAAAGCTAGCTTTTTTTTACCAGATAAATGTCCTTTCTTTCACCTTATCCAAAAAATAACAGAAAAATAAATCAGAATTCTAACGTAATTTCTATGATAATAAAAATGCCTTTGAAAAAGAGACATGTTAAAGAACTTGTACTCATTAAGAAACCCACTTATTTTAACTCATTAAGCCAAAAAAGAGCTAACTGATCCCTCCCTCCCTGCCACCCTGCCCTAGGATCTGCACCCAGGCCTTTGCACTGAGCTACATCCCCAACCCCTTTTACTAGTTTGATTTGGAAGGGATCTTACATCTCAGCCAAACCACCTTGAACACACCCAATCTCGTCTGATCTCAGAAGCTAAGCAGAGTCAGGCCTGGACAGTACTTGGATGGAAGAGAGGGTCTTGCTAAGCTGCCAAAGCTGCACTCGAACTACTAATCCTCCTGCCTCAACTTCCCAGACTACTGGGACTATAGTTGTGTTGTGCCAACAGTCTAAGCTTACTTTTTTTTTCTTTACAGTTGAATCCTTAAACATTTATTATTCCATCTTTCCTTTTCACTGCGAACCTTCTCCAACTGTGGGCTTCATACATTTTATGTTCTTGTACTCCAATTATCTCCATAATTCTCTCTCTAAGATGAGGTCACTCTGCATAGTCCTCTGAAACCACACTAGAAGAGAGCACTGCACTGCTACATCCCCCAAAGAAAGTCTGTCAAATCCCACAGCACCTTCTCCATCCACATTTCTTACCTGACCGCTTTACTTTGAGGAATGCTCCTGAGCAGTCCCACACCCTCAATACCATCTTCTTCCCTGCTCTCTACAAGCCCTCCTCTCCCACTCACATCCCAGCCTTCTCCACAGCTAGGCAGCCACCACCCTAAGGGGCAGGCATGAAACTATAGCGACCTCAGCTCTATTACTTTTTTTTTTTAAAGACAGGGTCTCACTACATAGTTCAGGCTGGCCTTGAATTCACTATGTAGCTCAGGCTGGCCTCAAACTCATAGCAACCCTCCTGTGTCAGCCTCCCAAGTGCTGGGATTACAGATATGTGCCATCACACTTGGCCTTAAATCATTTTTTTTAATCATTTAAAAATATCTAAATGTACCTACTATGTGCAAGATAATAAAATAGGACCTAGGATTTTAAAAAAGAACAAAGAAATTAGGTCACTGCCTTCAGATCCTAGCAACTACAAAGAAAAAAGTTATACTTAAATCAGCAGGAAGAAACACACAGCTTAGAAACTAAAATGATGAGAATTTTTCCCACTAATTTCCTTAGGTGGCAGTGTTTCAACATAAGCAATCTGAGGCAAGAGGCAAATACCAGAGGCAAAATAATTTACAAGGAAAAAGAACAAAATGGAAAGGAAAAAGATATTACTCACTGATGTAAATGCCAGCAGCTCCTCTTCAGTTAATTTATGCACTGGGTTATTCTTTTGAAAATTTGTGCTTTGAATTAAGAAAAGAAATACATTAATTCTAAAATACTGTATACTGTACCTAATGAAATAAAACTTTTAAAAAATAAAAATAAAGTGCTGTATTTTATCTTTGAGTAGCAAGTATAATGATATGGCATTATATACACACTCAGAAATGAGTTTGCCAAAGCTAAGTATAAAAAGTAATAAAATACAAATGAAATGTGGTTGAAGCACTTAATGCCAATATAACTTATCATGCTAAGAGAAAAGAAATCTAGTCTGTGCTATTCAGCAAAGAAAATCAAATGCATTATTGTGGCGCCAGCTTCTTTTCATTAAACTTATGCTATAAAAATGTACTGCTTTAACAACTAGATAAGTAAAAATTATGATGCTGTCAAAGAAGCAAGCAATAGGAATTCTAAGACCGTGTTGATGCAAGTATAATTAGCAGAATTGTTTTGAAAAACAATTTGACACTGTCTCATATAGTGAACATTCAAAGAGCCTCAATTCAAAGAAATTAAAGAATAGATGGACCAGACATGACATACATAAATATCCACAGTGATATTGTTAATAACAGGAAAAATCTGAAAACAATCCAAATGTCCAAAGGAAAATGATAAATTGTGATATAGTCATCCAATGAAATGTTACCCTAAAAATGTAATGGCAGCTAAAGATAACAGCATGAATCACAGAAACAAAGTAATGAGAGGAAAAAAGCAAACCACATGTCATAAAATAATAAGCTTTTTATAAAGCTTACTTAGGGAAACTGAAGCAGATATATAAAACATGAAGCTAAGTATTTTTTAAAGGCAAGAAAATGACAAACAAGATTTATGATAGAATATTCTTTTAAGGAGGCAAAAGAAGGAAATACTGAAAAAAGTACAGGGGCTGGGGTAGGGATAGATAATCTAGTTCTTAAACTGTGGGGGCTCACCAATGTCCATTTCACTGTTTCATGTAAAACTTTTTGTTGTTGTTTCAGACATGTTCCAAGCTGGTCTCAAATTTACTATACAGCTCAGGATAGTCTTAAACTTGTGATCCTCCCAGAACAGGCACCACCATGCCTACCTATACTATATAATTTAAATTTATATTACACTAATTACTTTGTGAATAGTACATATATCAAGAATGAAAAGACAATATCACCTTGTAAAATACTTCTATTTTCAATACTTTTGAGGATTTTATAATGAATATAAAATATTTATACATAATCTTCAAACAAGCCTATTTTTACTGCCAGCGGGGGGGGGGAAAAAGAGGGAGAAAAAAGAACAGAGAAGCTGGGTGTGGTAGAACACACTTGCAACCCCATCACTTTAGGAGACTGAGAGGAAGATTTCAAGTTTGGACTTAGCCTAGACAACTCAGCAGCTTGGTAAAGCACTGTCTCAAAACCAGATTGGGAACTTAGCTCACTGCAAAGGCCCTAGGTTTTATTCTCAGCACTGAAAATAACCATTCCAAAATAAAAGATCATCCAAAATGGAGCAAAGTTCTTCTCTCACATAAAATTTTTATCTCTCACATAAAAACTTTAATTCTATAATGCTATTACAGCTATTTATACTGAAAAATTATATATAATGAACTGAACAAATTTTTTTGTAATAAACATAAATTCTGTCATGTAGCAAATAATATGACAGGCAAATGCCTCAGACTTGAGAAACAGAACCCCGTACGTGTGGTCTCTCAGTCCATAAAAAGTGGACTGTAGAAATGAATTCAACTTTTGCATAAATGAAAACCTGTTACTATATGGGAGGAAAAGAACAAAATAATTTTTCATAGGAAAAGCCTGGTAAATGATCACTGTAATGGTACATAGGCAAGGTTAGTATCACCAGTAGTAGAACAAATGGAAATGTTTTGTACTTCTTAGGAAGCAGAGGCTTCCTAAACTTTATTCCTTCAGTATCTCTGTTAACAATGTATAAAATAAATGTAATCATTAAACAAAATTAGACAAGCTCACGTTGTGGGAAGGTCTAAAAAATAATGGACTTGTAAATTTCAAGTGTTAAGGTCAAAAGGTCAAGCAAAACAAAAAATAAAAACTATTACAGATTGACAAAGACTAAAGAAACATAACAACTAAATAGAATAGACATGTCCTGGACTGGATCACTTCCTCTAAAGGACATTAGGACAATACAGAAAATTAGAATAGGGTCTAAAAATTAAATGATAGGCAAGTATGTTTTATTGTTTGTTGCTATTGTTGTTTTTGTCTTTTGAGACAGGGTCTTGAACTCATGCTGATCTTCCTGCCTCTGCTTCCCAAGTGCCGGGACCACATACGTGTACCACCTGGCTAAATAATAATAAAGCTGAATGTTAATTTTCTGATTTTAATAGCTGTATCATGGCCATATAAATGCTATTATTTGTTGGAAACACACTAACATATTCAAGAATGACAGATTATTAAGTTGGAAATTTATTCTCAAAAGCTGTTTACACTGCCCTCCCCTTGAAACTTTTTTCAAATTACTTCAAAATAGAAAATAAACTAAATAAACCTTTATTATCTGAATAAATCTTTCTATCCTCAATGGGTGTCAGGTATTCTGCCTCAGCAACAAGAAAAGTAAAAGAGAATTGAAAAATTATTTCCACTGCACATAAGACTGTACAGCATTAAAAACAATAGTAGTGCTCGCTTCGGCAACACATATACTAAAATTGAAGTGATACAGAGATTAGCATAGCCCCTGCACAAGGATGACACGCAAATTTATGAAGCATTCCATATATTAAAAAAAAAAAAATTCTATTCCTTAAAAATGTAAATATCGAGTGGGGAGATAGCTCAGCTGTCTAACTGCCTGCCTGGCAAGTGCAAGGACCCATGTTCGATCCTCAGCACCACATGTTGTGCTGGCCCCCAAATCCCAGGCACTCTGTCAGGCCCAAAACTGGGTATGGTGCATCACTCCTGTAATCCCAGCACTGGGGAGGTTGAGACAGGAGGATCCTACAAGCCCAAGCTGCGCAGTGAGACCCTGTCCTAAATAAATATAAATAAAAAGTGAAGAGCAAGCAGGGCATGATGGTGCACACTGTAATCCCAGCACTTCAGGCGCTGAGGGTCTTCACAAGCTTGACACCAGCCTGGGCTACAAAGTGAGCTCACAGTTAGCCTGAACTACATAGCAACACCCTGTTTCAAAAAAAAAAAGTAATTACCATATTCTCAGAGGTGAAAATAGTGATTTCATCTTTTTTTTTTTTTTTGAAAGTCTCTCTTGGAATAGTGTGGCTCACACATGTTTCAAACTTGCTGTGTGGTCCAGGTTAATCCCAAACTCATGATTCTCCTGCCTCAGTCTCCTAAGTGCTAGAATTACAGGCACTCATTTATTTCCCTACTTATTATTAAGAATTACACTGCCTATAAGGTCTATCGCGGGGCTGGGGAGATAGCACAGTAGAATAAGTGCTTGCCTGGCAAGTGCAAAGGCCTGAGTTCAATCCCCAGTTCTGCCAAAAAAAAAGAAAAAAGAAAAGAATCTATCACTAGCCAAGATTAACCAAAAGAATTCTGTTTAGGAAGGAAAGAATAGAATATACCAATTTATAGCATATTCTTAATCTTTAAGCCTTTAATGGGCTGCCCAAGTATTCCCTATCCTCAGAAGCACTATAAATTCCTGTTATCAGGAACTCTAGGACCTTCTTCAATAAGGCTTTCCCCAAATAAGAGAGAACCAATATACAACTTACCAGACTCCAAGGATAACAGCAAGCTCTTCAGCACATAGGTCAGGAATCTGAAACTGCTCACAGTCTGCTAACTTTATCTCATTCAAAACAGTATCATCATTGAGCTCAAGATTCTGATGGAATAAAACAGAAAGTATTTCGACCAAAAATTAATTTGATTCACTAAATAGAAGTGTAAGTCACAGATGGCTAGTAGGGATAGTATTAAGTTACCTTTTGGGTTAAGACTATATAATGTGTAGGGAGCCGAATAGCTGCGCCTGAAAGGTGATGCTGGCTTCTGCCTTCCACCCCCACCTGAGGGTGAGTGCTCTCACCTTAAAGGCACAGCCGCACCATAAAGACGGCGCTGGCTTCCGCCTTCCACCCCCACCTGGGGGTGGATGGTCTCCGTAGCAAACAACTTCTCGTTTGGCTAAGGCTAGGACTAGGGCGTTGCTTCCGTGTACCTGGACCTATCGGCTGTGCCCACGTGGCACTCCGGGGTTGGACGCC
>PVKA01001133.1:0-15923 GCA_004027165.1 Ctenomys sociabilis | reverse complement strand
GGCCACGAGCGGGTTTCCCCTAGGTTAGACTAAGATGGGAGACTAGAAGGAGGAAGCAAGAAAGCTAGCTAGCAGGGGAAGTAGATTGTATAGGGGTCCTGAATAAACCGTGGAAAGAAGAGCTGGTTGTCGCGTCTTCCTTGCCGGCCGAGGTTGCGCGCGACAATAATGTTTACATACGATAAGCTATTTCTTGTGATACACATATTTGTGGGTAATTAACCTTATAGAAATGGAAGATGTATCATTTATACTTCTGAAACACTGACAATAAGAGTAAGACAGAATAACATTAAAATTGGTTGAGCCTAATACACAAAAAACTCTCTGCTGATAAATTTACATACATTTTCCTATTCATCCTCAAAATAACCATGGGTATTTCTATTCCCATTTATGGATGAAGAAATAAAGAATGAAAAAAGCTGATCCAAAGTAATACTCAAAGCCTGTAGCATCATCAAATTTCAAAGGCTGGTCTTTCTGCCTCTAAATTCTAATCTAAAGCATCAACAAAGGGCCGGCCAAATAGCTCAGCAGATTAAAGTGCCTGTAAGCAGGCGCAGGCGCAGGGGCTGGGGGTTCAATCCTCAGGCCTGCCATGCCGCCTCCCCTCCACCCACCCACCCTTCACCCCACCCCCTCGCACTGAGAGGACAACCGAGACTGGGTATAGCGATGTGCACCTTAATCCCAGCTCTTGGGAGGCTGTAAACAGGAGGATCACTATGAGTCCGATCTGGTAGTGAGACCCTGAACACCCTGTAGACCCTTCCCTAAAACATAAAAAATAAAAAATAAAACATCAACAATGTGCTCCGAGCAGGGGAGATGGCTCAGTAGAATAAGCACTTCCTTGGCAAGTAAGGGCCTGAGTTCAATCCCTAGTTCTACCGAAAAAAGAAAAAAAGCAATGTGTGACCAGCTGTGACATGTTATATAAAAGACAGGAAGCCTAAATTGACAAACTGATCCTGAAATTTATATAGAAATACAAGCGATCTTGAACGGTCAAAATAATCTGAAAAATAAAACCTTAAAGAATACTTAGGGGCCAGGGAGATGGCTCACTGGAATAAATGCTTCCCTGGCAAGTGCAAGGGCCTGAGTTCAATCCCTGGTTCTGCAAAAAAAAAAATCTTAGACAAAATTTATAGGGCTGGGCGTGGTGGTGCATGCCTGTAATCCCAGCACTTGGGAGGCTGAGTCGGGAGGATTGTTGTGAGTTTGAGACCAGCCTGAGCTACAAAGTATGCTTAAGGCCAGCCTGAAATGCATAGTGAGACCCTGTCTCAAAAAGACAAAAAAAAAAAAAAAAAAAAAATACTTAGGGACTAGGGATATAGCTCAATAGTAGACGACTTACTGGCAGGCACCGGACCCTGGGTTTAATTCCCAACATCAAAAGAAAGTGCTGATTTCAAGAATTACTACAAAGCCAACACAGTGTGGTCCTGCCTGGACCATAAAGGAATGGAATCAGACATAAGGGAATGGAAGAAAGTGATAGTCCAAAATTTAGGACCCACTGATTTTTCAACAGAAATACCTAGATGATTGAACAGGTATAATCTTTTCAATAAATGATGCTGAAACAGCTGCATATCCACTTGGGGAAAATGACCCTTCATCTTTATCCCACACCATACCCCAAAATTAATCACAGAACTTCAAGGTAAATGCTAAAATTAAAAACTAAAAAAGAAAACTTCTAGAGGAAATCATAAAAGAAAATCTTGACATTCTTGGAATAGTCAAATTCCAAGAATTCCAATCCTTAAGACATGCAATAAAAATAAATAGAGAAAACTCAATAAACTGAACATTATCAAATTTTAAAGTTTTGCTCTCTGGAAACACTCTAAGCTACAAACAATATATTCATAAAACTTATCTTAAAAAGACATACTCAAAATATGAAGAATTATTGGAATTCAACAATAAAAAGGCAAGCAAGCCAATTTAAAAGTAGGAAAAAAGCCAAGCCTAGTGGTGCACATCCATAATCCCAGAACAAAAGAGGCTGAGGCAGGAAGATCACTGTGAGTTCAAGGCCAGCCTGGGCTCTCTATTGAGTTCAGGAACAGCCTGAACTACATAGCAAGTTCCTGTCTCAAAAACAAAAATAAATACATAAATAATGTGCAAAGTATTTGTATAGGCATAGTCAATGCCCATTTGCAATCACACCTGCTTGGAAATCTGAGCTAGGAAGGTTGCAAATTCAAGGCCAGCCTTGGCAATATGGAAAAAAAATCTAAACATAAAAATAAAATTTGTAAAAGCACTTCATAAAAGAAAATATATAAAGAGCTAATAAAAGCACATAAAAATTCTTGAACAATAGATACCAAAGTACTAATAAACATTAGAATGACAGTATTATATGTAGGCAAGAATCTGGATCAATTAGAACTGCCAGTTTCTTATAATGTGCATTTATCATAGGAGCCATGAATTCTACTCCTAAGTGATTACTCAAGAGAAATAAAAATACATCTAAACAGATAGATAGCTAGACAGACAAATATGCAGCAAACAGGTGAGTGGTTGGTGAGCTAGACCAGTGATATGATAAATAACTGAGCTCTTCTTTGGGGATCAGTATTTATTGACTTGTACTAACTGCCACCAACAAAGCAGTGTTTACCATGAAAAAATAAAAATAAAGGGAGACCAACTATTGGTATTATAAGATGGATGAATCTCGCAAACATGCTAAGTCAGACCAAAACAAAAGTACACAATATCATTCCATTTATGTGAAATTCTAGAAAAAGCAGCTCTAAGCTGTGATCAGTGGGAGAAAAGATATTGCAAAGGAATGTTAGAGGGCTTTCGCAGTGGTTTTACATTTTCATCGGGGGAAGAATTATATATCTCTATGTGTTTTTCAAAACTCATCAAAAAAAATTTTTTTTTCCTGGTATTTTTGAGAAAGGGTCTCCCTATGCTGTTCAGGCTGGCCTAGAGTTCACTTTGTAGTCCAGTCTGGACAAAATGTACATTTAAAATTGGTACATTTTAGAGCCAGAAATAGTGCCACACACCTATAATCTCAGCACACAGGAGGCTAACTCAAGAGAACCACAGTAAGTTTGAGGCCAGTCTAGGCTACATTGCAAGTTACATACCAGCCTAAGTACACGGTAGGATGTTGTCTCAAAATAAATGAGTGTATTTTACATCAATTGTTCCTGATAAACTTGCTTTACAGGAAGGGAACCAGTTCATCTGCACAAATCACAAGCCAAAGAGGCAGCTTCTTTGTTCTCCCCAACTTTAGGCCTATCCTCCATCTACAAGATTTCCAAAAAAAGCACTACACCCCAAACATGTACCTGGAGATTTTGTGACCTGAAAGAACACAAAATTTTAGGCCACTCCTCATTTCCCAATGTAAAAGTTCCTGCTTGAATGTGTGGGCATAGTCAGGGCTGACAGATATACTGCACACTCTGGTGGCCAACTTTTCTCACCATAGGCCTTTCATAACTTTTTAAACAGGATCACACACACATATAATTTAAAATTTTCTGACACAAAATATCAAAAAATAAAATAATAATGCATCAAAAACAGTATTCCTAGAAGATGCAAAAAACATTATTAGTTAGATACTTTACATTCTTTTTCCACACAGTATGTATTTTATACTTCAGACCCACCTCAGTTTGGACCACCATGCTTTAAGGTGCTCCACTGCTACATGTGGAATGGCTACTATGGTAGGTAGTGTGGCCACCTTTTAATATCCTTCTGGGGTTGTATCAACTCACTTTCTCTATCCAGTGATTTGTAACACATTTGTAAGACTGCTTTTACACATCTGATCAGATCTGATTTTTAACAAAGGAGTGTGAGGGCTAACCAGATAGCTCAATGGACTGAAGCACCTGCTGAGGCAGAGCACAGCGGGGGTTTGATCCTCAGTGCGCCATGAGGGCCCCATCCCAGGGGCACATTGAGACAGTGATTGAGACTGGGCGTGGTGGCATGCTCATCATGAGACTCTGTAGACCACTGTACAGCCTGTACTAAATACATTAAAAAAAAAAAAAAAAAAGTATAGTGTGGGCAAAAATAATCAAGGAAACAACCCCAGGCTTGGCAGTAAGGATGTGACAGGAACACATTCTCCTTCCAAACCAAGGCTCCTTCCCTCACCACTTAAGACCTGAGCCGTGTTGGTGTTAGCCACAGGGAATTATTTGCAGATGCAATGAGGCAATCAAAATAGTTTGAATCTTCACTCTAAATTCTCTATGTTCCTCTTCAACCATTTTTGCAATCAAAATGGCCTATTTAGATCCAAGTTTCTACAACTCCCCAGTGTTAAATATTTCTCCATTTTGGTCCCACTTGGGCCTCAGAATTCTACTGAATCAAGAAATCAGGACAAAATCTACCACCAAATATGCCAGACACAATATGGTCAGCATCTGATGTGTACTTCTTTTCAGAGGCAGCTGAGCAAGTATGCATTTCTGCTTTCTGTGAATACACCTTTTGTTTGCTCTCTCGCCTGTCCTTCAAACAGGTGAACATTAAAGAACACCAGAGATAGTGTGTTAGATTGGCATAATGGTGTTGCTCATAACTATTGGCTTATTATACCTTGCTATCCAATAACTTTAGGCTATATAATTCTCCAATAATAACACTATACATCTAGGAAAGCTCAAAGGGAAAACACTATGTTCCTCACTGGCAATCAAAGTACTCTATCTCCACAAGTCTACAGAGTATATTCCCACACTAACATTTCTAATTAGAGCACATTTTTGCAATCACTATAATTGATGTGGTGTTTTTTTGCCCAGAAGAGTAGTTATTAAATACACAGTAAACTTTATAATCCATTAGAAAAAAGGAAATATGACTTATAACTATTTTCTCCTTGGTTTGGTTGCATTTGGTTTTTTGGTGGCACTAGGGGATGAATCCAGGCCTCAGGCAAGCTAGACAGGAGCTTCCGATCTGAGAGACAAGCTAGACAGGAGCTCCCCTCAGACCGTATCTGGGAGAACAGGGTCTCATTAAGTTTCCCTGGTGGGATTTGAACATGTAATCTCCTGCCTTAGCCACTTGAGTGACTGAGATTATAAGCATGCAGCACCACAGTTGATTATATAAGTAATTTAACAAATGATTCTACCTTCTACTCATGAGAATAAGTCAAATCCATATCTAAATCACACAACTAATAATTGCTATTAATACTTGCAACTAATACTTGCTATTAATAAGTCATAATTAACAAAGATTGTATGATTTCTGAATGTACTTTACTTCATTTATGAAAGAGTAAATAAATTGTATACTAATTATATGATATACTTAAAAGCCATATATTTCTTAAAAAATACAATTTTCAATAGAATACAGTAAAACAAAAAAAACTGTATAACTAAATAAAATGCTTAGATTTCAAGAATTAAATCTTTTTGTATAGATGCTGTGTGATGACCTAAAACCAAGCTTATGACATTTCAATCAAGGCTTAGAGAGAGCGCTGAGGAAGGTCCCAAACACATAAGAAGGACACAAAAGACAGAGGCAGGCTCAGCAGCTCTCTGACCAGAACCAACCCGAGTGTATAGTCATAGTTGTGCATCCTCCTTAGTATAAACCATGCCTTGTGCAGAGTAACAACGGATGGGCTTTACAGAGTGAAATTACTCAAAGGACAACCAAAAATGTAGATGTGACATCTCGGGAATAAACAACACAAATGCTAATGCCATCCATGGAAGCAGCTAGAGAGACATTTAAGTAGAACCTAATCAAGATCATAAATTCAAGCTACAAAGACAGAATTTATTAGACATGGTAGGAAAATCAGTTTCTCTTCAGTCTGCCTTTCATTCCTCTTCAAGGGGGTAATACATAACTGACTACATTATGAATTCATATTTACTTAATTCTACAAGAAACATACAATTTATTTCTCCTTAAGGACAAAAAACTAGTCCAGCACTATTCTCCCAGCTGTCTTGGAAAGACTCAAAAGGGGACAAAACAAGGTCTCTTCCCAGATTTCTCAGGGTTTCTACTCTATTCACCTCCCATAAACAGACCTGGGTGTGAACTGAACTCATAACTTCCAGTCCAACTTACCTTGGTTAAATGTTTCTGAGAGGTGGGTGCTGGACTGAATTCACAGTTTGAAAGGGCGCCCCCTTCCCTTCTTACATCTAGAATCAGTTGAGCTACATAATTTTCCTGGAATCGTGTTCTTTTTCCTAAAGCACCTGAAAAAATAAAATGAAATTATATCTATAGAATTGTCAGCCAGATCTACAGTACCATTATGCAGTATAATGTTTCCACAATGCTTTAGAGTTGGTGTTTTCTTAATTTCACATAGGAGAAATCTAAGGACCAGTGATGTTCAAATGACATACAACCTACAACATTACAAAGACAATATACTATAGGACAGGACTCAAATCCAGTATATCCGACTCACTTTTGCACCAACCTACTCTGCAAAAAGGAGTAACTTATTAAGTGCTGTAGGTAGAAGAACTATTTCAATCGCTATACAATGGATAAAAAATGGAGGCGGTGGGGAATAGTCACCGGATCACAAAGATTCTCTGAAACCAGAGCCAAAGTTTAAAGCTACAGTTTTCAGGCACTAAACTACAGAGTCTAGTACTCTGTCTGGCTTTATGTAACACCAATTTTTTTTTAAATGTGTCTAAAGTGATATACTGCCAAGTAGCTGTTTCAGACCACTTTAGAGAAGGAAAAGTTTCAATATGCGTTCTCTGGAAAATCTCAGATTACAAAAGCCTTTGATTACAAAGACCAGGCTGAGAAGTCTGGATTTTATCCTTTGATGCGTCTGGCTATAAGTTATGCAGCAACTTTTCAAATATGTTATGCTGAAGAGAGCCACTGAAATGGTTTAACATGGCTTATGTTTGCATAGTAAGTGGGGGGCTAGTTCTCATTCTATATTTATGAGTATCACATTTTTAAGTTCTTCACCCTTAACTTGGAAAAAAAATGAAAACCTAACAGTAAACATATCAACAGTTAAAGCTGAATATACTAAACTGCAGTGCCATTAGTTTTTAAACAGTGCCAGAAAAAGTCTCTTAAGAACAAAATATTTAAAAATAATCTTTGGAACTAAGCTCATGTGTTACATAAAATCATATGTTTAAATACAGACAAGACTCCAACTTATATATGGCATTGTCCCAAAAGTTGTAAGCTGGATATTAAATAACTTTCCTCGCACAATGTAAAAAAAAGTGGCTAAGATTCCACACGAGCCCACGGCCTTTTTTTTCTCTCCAATACTGGGGACAGCACTCAGGGCCTTTTACATCCTCTGTACTTTCTTTAACCTTTAATTTTTGAGACAAGGTCTCACTTGGTTGCTAAATGACTAAATCCTGGCTGAGACTCACAAGCCTCCTTATGAACCTCCCAGATGCTGAGTTACAGGCCTGTACCATGAGCCCACTGCCCCAGTCATATTCAATTCATAATACATTTAAAGGACTTTATTAACACTAGCTCAATAAGCAGCACTGAATTTGAGGCTAAAAACAAGCCTTAGAAAGAAACTAGATCTGGCTTTGTGGGGACAGATAGCTTTAAGCACTTCAAGATTCACAGATAAGTGTTCACATGCTAAAATGCTTAGTCCAGATGGAACAGGTATAAACAAGAAATCAATTGACAATTTCTGAGTATAATTAATTTATTCAACAGTGAATGTAAATTATATAATAATATAGTAAGGATACAGCTAATCTTACTTAGCATTCAGAAAAAGCACAGGAAGTTTTAGGAGAAATTCAATCAATCATTCATTCAGCACATATTTACTGAGTGCCTACAATATGCCACACAAGGGACTAAGGCACTACAGAAACATCTGCTCACAGGAATATAAAACAAGCAGAAGGAAAGCAAGAGGAGGGTATTTACAAGGGGGACAATGCAGAGAGGTCAAGCCAGGCAGGCATCAAGAGAGGCCTTCAGAGGCAACACCGAGTGCCAAATCATCAAAGTTCATTTGTGCACTGTCTGATTGCTACCTATTACAAAAATACCTAAGTGGAACAGGGGATTCTCTGGGAATAAAGAAAATTATGACTAATTTATCATAAAAATATAAACTATAAAATCTTTAAAAACCTATTTTATAAAACAAAGAATAGGCTACAGAAAATCAGACATTAGCATATAGTACTGACAATATATATTCTGGTTTTATTATAAAAATAAAATCATTTATTCACAAAAGGAGTCTTACCTGTCAAATCAATATGCAATTTGCCAATGTCTTGAGCAATACTGAACTGATCTTTTGCTTTTTTATATTCATAATAATATAAAAATACATATGCACATTCCAGATGAAACTGAATCGCCAAATATCGACCCGAATCACCTATAAACAGATTCTCTAGTTTCAACACTACAAAACAAAGATGAAACATTAAAAATTATGATGATTAAGACACTGAATCTACAATATTAGAATATATACTATACACTTCAGCTTTTATCTTGGTAAATATCCAAAATAAAAAAATAAGAAAATAATATCCTAGTAATATTGCATCTGAAATAAAATGATTTATATAAATAAACTAGTACAATAACATATCAGGTTACAACAGAATCTAACTGATCCCCAAAACAGAATTCCCAAAACAATGTCCCTCGTAAGCTACCCTTCATATTATTTTCAGTAAGAGCTTAGTTAGCACTTCACAAAGCAATCTAAAAAATTAATAATGAAAAAAGGGAAAATGTACTTCCAATACCCAAAGACCCAAAGATAATTTTCCCATCATTCAAGGTAAAAGAGAATTTATATTTACTAAAGGTCCACTTAGCCTAGCACTGAATTTTTTAAATGCTGTGTTACTTAATTCTCACAATAATGCATTTGAGGCTGACACTATCTCCATATAAGTCATTAAAAAGCTGAGCTCAGCTAGTTGACTATCACCTCAATTGTTACATGGCAAAACCAGGATTTTAATGCGAGCTTGTGAGAGAAAACAGGGAAAGAAGTTGGCAGGTAAAAGTGTGAGGCCACAAAAACTTAAGGGTACTTTATCATCTGATAACCTGGCTGCTCCAATACATTTACAATGAGAAACAAGTATCCCTTCTTTATTCCACCATGCACTGAGATTACAATGGGTGTGAAAAATAAAATGGTACTTTTCCCCTACACTGTCAGCCCTTCAAAGAGATCCTCAGGACTCAAAGAGAAAGCTCAGGGGTGTGTGCCTCGCCTCCAGGGCACAGGGTATCAACATGAACTTCTTACTGCAAAACCTGGAGTAGAACTCATTCATGTGAACCAAATTCAGAAAAAGCTGGACCTGACAATATACAATGCTCTTAGTGAGGGCTTCTTTTATAAATCTTGTTTTCCTTTATTCTCTCCATTATTCCTGAGCAACTAACTGCTGCTGTCAGAAATGGGATACTTCCAAGGCCTCAGCATAATTTATAAGTAACATAATTTTACTTTCTGTCAGTGAAAGTAATTTCCCCAAAAGAATCAGGATTGTAAAAATCAAAGATGAAAGTTGGCCATCTTTGTTTAAAATCCACTCTCAAATTGGGCATGCCTTATAATCCAAGCAATCTTGGATGGTGAGACAGGAAGATCATAAATTTGAGCCCAGTCTGGGAAACCTAGCAACTTAGACATTGTCTTGAAATAAAAAAAAAAAAAGGCCAGCCAAATAGCTCAGCGGATTAAAGCGGCTACAAGCAGACACAGCTCAATCCCCAGACCTGTAGGGCCAGCCCCGCCCCGGGGGGTGCAATGAGCCAGCAATTGAGACTGGGCATGGTCTCAATTGTAATCCCAGGCACCTGTAATCCCAGCTCTTGGGAAGCTGTAAACAGGTGGATCAATACAAGTCAGATCTAGTAGTGAGACCGTGAACACTCTATAGGCCCTTCCTTAAAATACAAAAATACAATAAATATTTTTTAGGATTTTTTTTTTTTTTTTTTTGGACAGGGTCTCACTATGCAGCCCACATTCATAATGATCCTCCTGCTTTCTGCTTCCCTAGTGCTGGGATTACAGGCGCACACCAGACTAAAATACCCAGACTAAAATAAATATTTTTAAAAAGGAAATTAAGGGGGCCTGCTTTTAGCTCAGTTATTTAAGCGTCTGCTCATGCAAAGGTAGTCAGGAGCAGAATACTGCAGTTAGATCCCCAGCTCCTGTCCTCTAGGCAGCCTGAGCCACCCAAAAAAAAAAAAAAAAAAAAAAAAAAAACATTTAAAAAAAAAAAAATTAAAAAAAACAAAAAAAAAAAAAAAAAAAAAAAAAAAAAAAAAAAAACCTTTCAAAAAAAATAAATTTAAAAAATTCAATCATATAAAAAAAATTGAAGGTTTAAATTCCCTCAGAGAGAGTTTAAAAGCTCATTTCTGCATTTAGCTCTGATGGGCTAAAAGCTTATCAAATTTGAACTGTCCTACCAACACATCAATTAAGTCATAGAAATGCCTGACACTGGTTACATGTATTTCTTTTCCTACCTACCTACCTACCTAAATTCTTATCTATCTAGGTGTAACTGGCTTTGATCTTATACTTCTGTGCTTTCTCTATAGGTTAATGTGTTGAGGAATTAAATACTGTAGAAAAATAAAGTACAGTAAGAGATTGTGATTTTATTCTAAGCTTCATTCTTAGATTCCAATATCCTAGATAATTGCCCTCTTAAAAAAAACCAAAACACCATGATTCAAATTTTTAAATATAAAAAAATTTAATTAAAAAAATATAGGGCTGGGGAGATAGCTCAGTAGAATAGGCACTTGCCTGGCAAGTACAAGATCCTGAGTTCAATCCCTGGCTTCGCAAAAAAAAAGAATATATATATAGCTCAGCAGACTAAAGCTCCTGCTTAGGTAGATGTGGTAACGGAGTTTTGATCCCCTCCATGCCTGGGAGATGCCTGGCCATCCCCACCCCAAGGATGCTCTGAGACAGCTATTGAGACTGGCCATGGTGGCGCACGCCTGTAATCCCAGTGCTTGGGAGGCTGAAAACGAGGATCGCCATGAGTCCCATCTGTGTAGTAAGACCCTGTAGACCCTGTACTAAATGCAAAAAAATAAAGTAAGATAAAATAAAAATATAATTTTAAATACATTTTTATGTTCATGATTATATGGGAACAAAATAATCTTCATAGAACAAAATTAAATGAATACTGTAATGTTAAAAAGTAAACAAGCAATGAAGCCACTTTTCCTTGAAGCCATCTACCAAGCCCTAGGACTTCACTGTTTCATCATGACAGCTTCAGAGAGCACCACAGACAACAGACAAGGCCCAGGCCCATCTAAAGTAGGCAATCTAGCAGCTCACCACTTAAAGATCAGACCGCAGAATTGTATCTTCACAGTTAAAAATAAAGCTAAGTGTGCCATATAAAGGGAAAAGAAGCAGCTCTGCATGTAAGAGGAAAAGGTTTTATTATCCAAAGAATTTATAACCTTAAGCCAGCCTTTGCACAGATCTGTAGACCAAATCCAGTCTACCTACCTTGTCAGTTCAAAATCCTCAAACCAAGAATTCAGCTCTCCAAAGAAATGCAACAAACAAGTCTTCTAAAAGAATGTCACTTTGGGGCGTGGCAAGCACAAGGTCCTGAGTTCAATTCCCAATACCCAATAATTACTAAAAAAGTAAATGCAACTTTAATCAAGATTCAAAGAATTTCTACTGATAAAATTTCAAAGCACCTAAGTTAGCAAAAACACATAAAGTCACAGAACATAAGACAATAAGGTACTAAAATTTGAAAGTACAAAAAACAAAAGGTAGAAACAGAACCTCAGAACTTTAAGAAGCTAAAAAAACCTGATACAGTACATGAGATGTTTAATAGGCTTAGCAAATAAACAAATACACAAGGCATAAGGAAGGAATAACAGAATTTAATCAGGCAGCCAGACATGGTGTAATCCCAGCACTTAGGAGAAGATAATAGCTAAGAACTTTCCAAAAATGTCAGAAAGAAAATCTTTTTTTTTTTTAATGTCTTTTTGAGACAGGGTCTCACTATACAGTTCAGGATGGCCTTAAGCTCACTTTGTAGCTCAAGCTGGTCTTGAACTCACAACAATCCTCCTGCCTCAACCTCCCAAGTGCTGGGATTACAGGCATGCGCCACCACGCCTGGTGAGAAAATTAAAACAGTAAAATGAAAAGAGTAGACTTCACAAAGGAAGAATTATTAGAATAAGTCACTTTTGAGTGCCAACAATGGGTACTATTATGGCTTGCATCTAGGTGTCCCCAAAAGCCTCATTCAGGCATAGGTGGAGCATTTTGGAGGTGGCTAGATCTAGAGTGTGTGATGCTGGGATTAAGGATGTGATGCCAGGATTGACTCATGGTGTGATGCTAGGATTGGTGATCCCTAGATCACCCTGGATGTGAGTGCTACCTGCCTTAAGTAAGAGACAGAAAGGGGCAGAAAGAGGGTTGCCTATGTCATGCAGCTTGCTACCTCACTGTTGGATGACTTCTGCCTCCTGCTTTGCCATGGGCTTCTTTTCCTCTGTGATGCCCCTCTGCCATGGATGGAGCTATCCAACTATACACAGAAACCTCTACCAACTATGAGCTAAATAATCCTTTCCTCCTTTAACTTCAGGTGTCAGGTATTTTTGTCTCAGCAATGAGAAAAGGAACTAAGACAGGAACCAAATGAACAGTGAATAAGAACTTCATGATGCTGCCTTGATCCTTTAGCTGAGGTTCCAAGAGGAGAGGAAAAAAACATCTCCAAGCAAAAACCAAGAGTTTATCACCACAAAATGTATGTTCAAATGGAATACCTGCCAAATTACTTTATATAATTTTTAGTACACAAAAGCATAAGTTTGGATATCTAGGCATGAGAATGCACACCTGTAATCCTAACACTCCAGAGGCTAGGGCAAAAGAATTTCTGAAAATTCAAGACCACCCAGGGTTCGGCAGTAAATTCAAATCCACCCTGAGCTACTTAGCAAGACCCTGTACAAAAATAATAATAATAATTTTTATAAACCATAACTTTGGATTTTTACCTCTTTTAAGTAGAAAGAATAGTGAAAACATATGCCTATAGGCAGACTGGAAAAGAGCCAAAGATCATAACCTCATACTGCAGTTTCAAACTTCAAAGTAAAGTCTGTAAAGTCTGGAAAGCAAGAAGGTTGAGTCTCCATGAATAGCTTTTAAGAAGAGTTTATCCATTTTTTTAGAGCTTCTGATTTAGAGAAAAAGTTGAAAGCAGCTAAAAGTATTGAGAAGAAAAATCTGCAATGTTAAAT
Organism: Ctenomys sociabilis; assembly: GCA_004027165.1. Taxonomy (NCBI): domain Eukaryota; kingdom Metazoa; phylum Chordata; class Mammalia; order Rodentia; family Ctenomyidae; genus Ctenomys; species Ctenomys sociabilis. The sequence goes on along the minus strand of PVKA01001133.1, from coordinate 2,573 downwards.
AAACTACTGATAAAGACGCACAGCTTTAAGAGTGAAGAACAACGAAAAGGTAGGGAATTGCTGTGGCCCCGTGAAACAATCAGCCAGGTGACATCTCACAAGAAGCTGAATCCCAAGGACACTAAAGAGACAAGCAACAAGAAATGTCTTCAGATATATTCCACTATACATGAATACAAAAATAATAGCAACTGTCAAAAATAGTCTGAAATACATCTAAATCAAATAAGGCAACAAGGAAAAGTGACAGCTGGGAACTCAATCTGAATATAACCAGGATCACAGTGACATTTATTAGTCCGGGTGTGGTGGTGCATGCCTGTAATCCCAGGACTAAGGAGGCAGAAAACAGGAGGATCACCACAAATCTGAGCTGTGTAGTGAGATCCTGCACACACACAGAAAGACATTTAATGTCAAACAAAAGGGGTGTGTGTGTATGTGTGTGTGTGTATTTGAGGACAGGGTGTACAAGGTGTACAGGGTCTCACTACATAGATCGTGATCCACCTGTTTACAGCCTCCAAGTGCTAGGATTACAGGGTCATGCCAACACATCCAGTCTCAATCACTGTCTCAGCACACCCTTTGGGACAGGGCCTGCACAGCAGGTCAGGGGATCCAACTCCCAGCCCCTGCATCTAAGCAGATGCTTTAATTGCTGAGCAACTTGGCCAGCCCTTGTCAAACAAAAGTTTGATTTAAAATAAAAAATTAAGGGGCTGGGGATATAGCTCAGTAGAAAAAATGCTTCCCTGGAAAGTGCAAGGGCCTGATTCAACCCCCAGTTCCACAAAAAATAATTAATTAATTAAAATTTAAAAATTATATAATTTCTTCAATCAATACATGGTTATTGATCAAGTTTTGTTTTCCTTTCAAACAGGTTGCAAAAAACACTAGGTTTTCAGAGTTTGGGGGAATCTTAGTATTGCAGAGAAGGAATTTGGGGCCTATATATAGTAAAACATAAATGGCTTTGGTATGCAAATGACTTTGCTTCCTTAGTTGCCAGAAAGAAGTCTGCATGTGAATCTGAAACCCCTGTGATCTGAGGGAGAATGAGTCATGTGTATGAGGGTCTGAAGCAAGGTCCCTGTGGCTGGAGCAGAGAGAGAACTGTGTGGGAGGTCGAGGTCTAGGACTTGTAGGAAAAGGTAAGGATGTAAATCAGACAAAGAATAGAAACTCATTATTTAAAAGAATCAGGGTCCCTGTAGCCTCATTCAAATTTAAAGCCTACCTTCTAGGTTAAAACATGGCAAAAATCAGAAGCATCCCAAAGTTTTTTTTTTTTTTTTTTTTGGCAGAATCAGGGATTGAACTCAGGCCTTTTCGCTTGCCAGGGAGCATTTATTCTACTGAGCTATTGCACTGGCTCCCTAAAGGTTTCATGCTGACCACCAGAAGACTTGGTGATCATGAATCATAAAACACATCTTGCAATGCTGTAGAACTAAAAAATGTAATAAACTTCAGAATATAGTAAGAAAATAAAGTAGTGTCAAATAGTATATATAATACACATTTTGCATAAGAAAAGGATGAATACTAAAAAACAAAAACAGCTAGAAGAATAAATCAAAAATAAAATGAGTAACTAACAAAGGAAAAGACAAAACAGAGTAAAAGGGCATGTCTCAGTTGCTTTTTCTCATTGCTGAGACTCAATAACAAAAATCTGGAGTTAAAGGAGGAAAGGTTTATTTCAGCTCAGTTTATAGGATTTTTGGTCCATAGCTGACAGGCTCTAAGGCAGGGTGGCATGGCAAAGGGGCTTTGCAGAGGAAAAGCCATTCTTGGCACAGTGGGCAAGAAACAGTGGCAGCCTGCTCCCCCTCTGGGGCTACCTGCCTTTTGAGTGGTGGCACCATATCTAGGATGGGCCATCCCATTATCCACACCCACAACTATGTCATACCCATCAGACTAGTTTGACAATCACACACCTTTAATCCCAGTATCACAGCCTAGACCCAGCCACCTCCAAAAAGCCCCACCTATGCCCATGTGAACGTGGAGGAGACATCTAGATATAAGCCTTATCAAGGGAGTACTAAAGAGCAAAAAAAGCTACAAGAATAAATAAAAAACTAATAAACCAGTAACTAACAAAGAGAAAGATAAAAAACAGAAGGGAAACATAAAAGGTAGAGATATTTGAAGAGAGCTTTGTATCACTCTGACTCTAAAATCCAGAAATGTAGCTCCTGCCTGCTCCCCTTCATCATGAACCTCACACTCTGGTCCAACCCACTGCCAGCTACTAAAATCCCTAAAAGCACAAAGTTTGAAAGAGACAGGGGCCAGGGAGATGGCTCAGTGGAATAAGCGTTTCCCTGGCAAGCACAAGGGCCTGAGTCTGTTAGGGCCTAGAGTTAAGATACCAACCCCCACCATTCAAACTCACTGGCCGCAAGGGCCATTAAGAGTTAACATGGTCAGCACTCGGGAGGCTGAGGCAGGAGGATTGTTGTGAGTTTGAGACCAGCCTGAGCTACAAAGTGAGCTTAAGGCCAGCCTGAGCTGCATAGTGAGACCCTGCCTCAAAAAGACCAAAAAAAAAAAAAAAA
>PVKA01001132.1:120722-157767 GCA_004027165.1 Ctenomys sociabilis | reverse complement strand
GAAAGAAAGAAAGAAAGAAAGAAAGAAAGAAAGAAAGAAAGAAAGAAAGAAAGAAAGAAAGAAAGAAAGAAAGAAAGAAGAAAGAGGATGGAAGGAAGGAAGGAAGGAAGGAAGGAAGGAAGGAAGGAAGGAAGGAAGGAAGGAAGGAAGGAAGGAAGGAAGGAAGGAAGAAAGAGTTAGACTAATTCTAAGCACAGTTCCACCTTCAGGAAAGACATACCATATGGAATCCAATGTTATGTGTTATGCCAATATTATGAAACATTGCTATGGCGTGTGAAACACTACACATTGCTAGCTCCAAAGAAATGCTTGATACCCAGTATTTACAGTCAATCAAAAAAGAGGGAATGAAGGATAAATTCACGTGTTTTCTTACCTTTATCTCTTATGGAAATCTAGAAATCTTAAAAGTTGAAGAGAAGGTATGATAGAAAATCATACCAAATGAATCACATTTGGCAAAGGATGTTGGTAAGGACCTACTGTCATGTTTTCACAAACCCATTTTCTGGGTAGATGGCACTCCGCAGAGTGTTTTCCGTATGTATATATCTGATCACACCTGATAGGCTCTGGTGACTTCTAGAACTGCTTCAGAAATCGCCACAAGTGCCTTGGCATAGTTACCAAGTGAAGAAGAATGTTTTGAAAGATATTAATAGCAATATGTCTTTTACTGTGAGTTTTTTTTTATTTTTTACAAACTTAAACATCATGTACTCTTTTTTCTTCTTCCTCTTCATTTACGCACTTGATACAGAGTCTCACTACATAGACTTGTAGTGATCCTCTTGTTTTCAGCCTCCCCAGTGCTGGGATTACAGGTGTGTGCCACCATGCCTGCACTCTGTCACAGGCTCAGTGTGCCCTAGCAGCATGGAGTGGGGGCATAGCATGCAGGACCAGGGATTGAACTCTGGTCTCTGTGCTTGCCAAAGCAAGTGCTTAGTCCACTGAGCTATCTCTCCCACCCACAATGTGTATTTTGATCACACCACTTATATACTTGTTTTCTTTTTCTTTTTTTTTTTTCACTCTTGCATTGCCTTCCTGTTTTTAATGAACACATACCCATGTACTAAAGCAAATCATCTTCTTGCCTGTTACTCTTCGTCATACCACCCTAGTGTCCATCAGGCAGCAGTGATGTGTGAGTTGAAATCCTCATCTGGCCATGCTTGGTGTCCAATAAGTAAGATGTGTGTATTTCCTCTGCTAAAGAAATGCCCTGAATGTTTAGTCATCTTTCATCGCAGTATGTCTCCACTTCTAGAAAAATGTATGTGTACATTTGACTGCTCTTTGCACTTTTTTGTTTATTGTATTTTACTTTTTAAACATCTACTGTTTAGCACTTTCTAGATCACATACCTGAACAAAATCAGAGTAAAATCTAACCACAAGGCACTGGCATCTGTAATCAAAATATGTCTCTAGAAGTTTCTTGTTTGTTTTTCTAACTGTGCAAATGTATTCTATAGACTCTGTGGTATTTAAATATATATATATATATTTGTTTTAAACACCCACCTCAGTGTCTTTTACAAACACATTCCATAGCATACATAGAGCTGCATACCTGGGGCAGTCCAATAATTTTAATTTCTTTGTATGATCCATATATACATACTGTAAATAAAGTAAAATTCTACAGCCACATGAAAAAGTCAACGTTAAGGAGCATTTTGGATCAGGCATGATCTCAAGAACCAACTTTCACTTTTAGGTGAGGTATGTGATATCCAATTTCAGAGTCTTCTCTGCAGGCCAGAACTTTAGAATGTATTTGGAAAAAATAAATACACATTTTAATTTTACTTTATTCTATTTTTATGTCTTAGAGTCTTACTACGCAGCTCGAATTTGTAGTGATGCACCTGTCTTCAGCCTCCCCAGCAATGGGATTATGGTGTAGTCCACCACGCTCAGTCGCGGTGGCCAGCTCAGTGTGCCTGGGTCGGGGCCGGCGCAGCATATGGTGCCAGGGATCAACCCCAGCCTGCTCGCTGGCCCCAGTACACATTTTGATTAAGGACAGTCAGTCTTTCCCCAGCCACAGGACAGTATGCATATTGGAATGGCAATACCAACATGTTCATACTTTAGTAACAAGAAAAAAAGATACTATCCTGTTTATGTAAATACTTAATGTAATAAGATCTTTACTTAGGAAAGAAAAGCTTGTATCAGTATTCTTTCAAGTATTATGAGTAGAAGAACAGTCTCCCGAAAGTGCTCAGTAGATCTCAAGCTAGGTTGTTTTAACTGCTAATTTTGGATGGACATTTCCCTTTACACATGCACACACACACTCGTTCTAAAACTGCTATCCCTGAGAGGCAGCTGTCATGCGATATCCTTCCCCTGTCAAACACTGAGTATTCTGGTGGGTACCTGAGGAATTCCAAGTCTCACTTCTAGCCCATACACCAGCTTCTTCAGGATTTATTGATACTTTACAGGTTTTAGGTGAACCATGCTTGTGTGCATGACTTGCTATTATTTAGTTATACTCTTATTCAATCAACATGGAGACATTTACTGTCTCCAGCAGTAAACTCAACAATATTTACTGTCTTCCCAGTTTGAAATTGTTAAAATTTTCTTAGTGTGCCAATTTGTTTTCTTAAAGGCATAATTTCCTCATATAATTTCATCCAAGTGTTAAATACTGACTTTACCAAGAGTAACACACTTAGAAAAATCTATTATGTAGGGCTGGCCAAATAGCTCAGCAGATTAAGGCCCCTGCAAGCAGGCGCAGGGCTTGGGGGTTCCATCTCCAGGCCTGCTGTACTGTCCCCACCACTGGGATGCTCTGAGATCTGAGACTGGGTGTGGTGGTGGCTGGGAGCTCTCAGGAGGCTGTAAACAGACAGATCATTGAGTCCAATCTAGTAGTGAGACCCTGAACATGCTGTGTAGACCCTTCCCTAAAAAAGAAATCTGTTACGATTCTTGTCTATTTTTTGTATGGCCTATTTTCCAAAATATACTTATATCTTTACATGTATATCTTTAGAAATTAGTGCTTTGGAGAATATTTTAATGCTTAAATTAAATAATTATTCACCACTTTTAACTAAAAAGAAAAATGTAAGTTGTCAAAGAGAAAGGATAGTTCAAAAGGTTGTGAGTTTTTGAAATGTTTCAATTAAATGTAAATGTTAGGAAGTATTAGAAATTTGGAAAACAGAGCTGGATTTTGTTGCAGAGAGTATTTTTTTAAAGCGTTTGATTACATGAATTGTAATTGGAAGGGATTTCAAATTTAATCATCAACTAAATGCTCAATTTGAAAATACGTGTTATCATGGTTACTTGACTTTTCTCTGCTTTGGACACAGTAGCTTATTTCAGTATCTAGGAACTTTCTCTGACCGAATTTGAGAATAGAACTCAATAAATTATATACTTTTCTAATGCTAAAATATTTATGATAACATAATTTACTTTCCCCTGGGCATATACACTGACCCTGGGCAAATACTGCTGACCCAGTTGTATGATGCAAGAGTTAATACTCATATGATCAGGTTATTTGCCTGGATTTGGAATTTTGATTAGCCATAATAATGTAATAGGTACCCAGATTCTATGATTTATGTGGACACACAGGTAAAATTGCATTTTGTTTAAAGCAAGTGTTAGTCAACCTCAATACTGTTAAGGAAAAATATCCCACCATAAAAAGAAACCTGAATTATGAGACAAAACAGCATTCTTGACATGTAGGTCCTGCTCCTCCTTGTCACCCTGAAATCCTACATCCATTCCGTTCCTTGTTACCCGACTAGTCCTTTGTTGGCTTGTAAGTGCTCACAGCTGGATGCCCGGTCTCCCACAGTCAATATCTTTGTTAGTAGGGATGTGTTCCCATTCAGTTATACCCATGGAGATGTTTTATTGAGAAACTTCTTCAGAATATGTGGCAGATTTTATCTTATTTTATTTTGGTTCTGCCAACTTTTAATGGAGTTTTAATTTTCTGTCTATATATTTTTTAATAATTTTATTGAGAAACAAATAGCAATGAGACAGTTTCAAAACCAATTAGTAGGAAAGTTTCTACAATTAATACATTGTACATTGTTGTCTTTGTAGTAGTTATTCATAAGGCAAGATGCAGACATGATATCCTGTCCAAACACTATTAATACAAATACTTCTTCTCATTGAATTAAGAGAAAGTAGCTGTATATCTAACCTAATTATTTTGTACATACAGATACAAAATAGTCCTTCATTCGTATCCCCCTGTTTTGTTTAGTATTGTTTAGAGATGGGTATTCCATCATCATTTAAGTATTGTATGAATTCAGCAAAATAATCTAATATAGTCCAGTAGTCCATAATAGTAGTGGGTTATCAGTAGGACTGGCAGATTTTAGATTCATTAGAATATGATAACTAGCCCATGAATGAGGATTCTGAGTCTCAGAATAGCAAGGAAGCTGCATGAGGGCCACACACACACACACCAGGGTAGAAGCAGAATTTGAGGCTTAGTCCTTCTGGGTCACAGTGCCACCTTAGAAGAGGCAAAGCCTCATGGTTCTTTGTTTCTCTCTGCCTGGTGAATAAAAACTATATTTTTCTATTGAAATTGTCAGAATAATAGTAGCTTAAGGGCCAGTGGTGTAACTCAGCAGACTAAGTGCTTGCTTAGGTAAGCGCAGGGAGCAGGGTTCCCTCCCTGGTTCCCCATGCTGTGCCGGCCCCTCCTTCGGGTGCACTGAGTCAGCAATGCAATCCGGGCGTGGTGGTGCATGCCTGTAATCCCAGCACGTAGGAGGCAAAAAGCAGGAGGATCACTATGAATGTGGGCTGCATAGTGAGATTCTGCACCAAAAAAAAAAAAAAAAAAAAATAGCTTAGTCACACACACGTACACACCAGAAGAAAATTTATTTGCACAATAGTCTTTGAAGCCACTCAGAATGGCAATACTATAAATAAAATAGGGCTATCTAAAGAGCATTACAATTTTTCTACAATGCATCTTTTTAAAAAAAAGTTTCATCAGATGTTATTTGGGTGTGTTAAACAGCACAAAAACAATCTTTTTAAGTGTTGTTAGTTTCGTCCTTTGGACCATATGTTTTAAAGACAGATAATTTGGAAACAACTACTGAATCAGTATAACACAGCATAAGAAACTGCAAAGCAGGTTGCAGTAGTAAGGTCGACAGGAAACCTGCTCTCTGTCTTTATGTTAATTTATTTCCATTGTTATCATTACAAAACATAGACTCATAACACTATGGAATGGCAGGAAATTAGTCTTCTCTCTCTTGGTGCACATGCTGCCAATCTTTCCAGAAAAGGAAAAGGAATCTATAAAAGCACAGGACAGCGGTGGTTCACTTCCATTTCTTACTGACAATGCCCTGCCTCCTCCGAAGGACGTAAGCTTCACACCACATACCCGGTCCCACAGAACAGGATCACATACCTGCAATTTACTAAAAAGTTTGCATAAGTGATTATTTTATCACTGCTGGAATTTTGGAGCTGTATCATTTTGACTACTTGCATTGCAGTCAGGTAAGTAAGCGAGGTTGGATGCTCAAGATAATAAAAAGAGATTGAACTTTTTTCTTCGGCATTTATTGAGTTAATTGTTTTTCTTTTTCCTTAACATACACGGAGTAGTTATATAATATAAAAAGCCTCTTTTCATATCCCTTGCTGTGTACTGGGACTCCACATATAGAATGCCCCCTCCTCTCCAAAAAAAAATTCAGTTGGTGCCAAAATCTACATTTTCATTTGGCGAACTAGTTAAATCTATTCATAATCTGGTGCCTGAATCAAATTTCAGAGCCGACTAGACTGCCTTGGCTCCTGGTTCTTGTTTCTCGACCTGTCTCCGACTGAATTTAGCTATGATGTTACATCTTTAGCTGCAGAATTCCTAATAAGAGTGGCCTGTTTTCTTTTGCCACTGAGGGGTGCATACACCCAAGACTCAGCATTTCCAAGTGGGGGCCCTTGGAGCCACGTGGAGCATTCTCTGGAAAGAACTCCTTGTTTCTTTAGCTCTTTTTTTCTCCTTTCTCTGAATGTTCACCTTAATGGCTCTAACACCACATAAAACTCAAATACTCTGCAATGAACAAATTGTGTAGACAACGTTGTCAAGAGTTGGGAGAGAGAAAGCATGGAGATTTAAGCTTTTAATGCTGAAGATGTGGAGGATTTCTCTGTTTGGAGGTGGCAAGACAATGTGAAGACAGAGCAGGAGCAGCCTGTGGATCCTGTTATCTAGGTGGATCATGACTTTTTCCTTGAGAAATATCTAGGTACTCAGGAGACTTCAGAAGAAAGATTGTTGTTGAGTCTCTTGGTAAATGTTAAAAGCACCAACACAATGTGAAAGCATGGTTCCTCAATGTTGTGAAAAATTGAAGCAGCCATGGCAGTTACAATATTTTTTATTGTTGTCTTCATAATGGTTATTCAGAGTAAAAGATGCAGACCTGATATCCTGTCCAAGTACTTTTAGTACAAATCTTTCTTCTCATTGAATTAAGAGAAAGTAGCTGTATATCTTTCCTAACTATTTTGAATATACAGATACAAAATGGTCCTTCATTGGTATCCTCTTTTTTTGTTCAGTTTTGTCAGAGATTCCATTGCCAATTAAATGTTGTAGGTGTGTGAATTCAGCAAAGTAATCCAACATAGTCCAGTAGTCCCTGACAGTAGTGGGTCATCCGCAGGACTGGCACTGTCAGAAGTTGTTCACTTGAGCCTTTCACAGCTCAGCATATTAATACGGCTTTATTTTTTACACCTTGTTTTTATACTGTTCTGTTGGATGGTCAAGACCAAGATATAGCAAGATCTATGTAGCAAGAAATGTAACTTTCATAAATAGAATAGCATGATCTTTGTAGAATCTGTAGTGAGTTACCTGGGTCTATGAGTATGCACATCAGTTTCTCGTGTTTTCTGGCTATTTTGTGTTGAGAGAACTCCAGAAAAGGAAGAAAAGCACAAGATCAAAGATTCTGAGGAAGGATTCAGCTTCCTGCATTAGGTACCTGGTATGATTTTTTAACTGTGTCTGGTCCATTTTCTTCCAGTCAATAGAAGTAGTAAGAACTAGTCCATGGGCTGTTCATGAAGATCTGGCTACTGCATATAAATTCTTACAATTGTATGTGGCACCTACTCAACAATTGTTTTCATGAACCCTCCAGTATAAGACTACCGAATTTTTTCTCATACTGGAAGCTTTAGAGATTTTTCTAAAATTTGGTAAAATCTTTGCTTTTCAAGTGGATAAGTACTTAAAACTACAAGCCATGTATTGTCATCTCATGATATTATTTACAGCTGCCTTGAAATTTGCCTGGCACTAACAGGTAGAAGGAAAGAAAACAGGAAGGAAGGAAAAAGAAAGGAAGGGAGGGAGGGAGGCAGGGCGGGAAGGATTGGGCCTATATTTTAGTGCAGAACATTTGTTCAACTTTTAAGATCTCCTGAGTTCATCCACAGCACTATACAGTAAAAGCAGTCAAAAAAAAGTAATCATAGTTAATGGCATAAATCTTAACTAGCTGAATTATAAAGATAATCAAGGAGGACTCTGATATTTAACGATTTTAGTATTAGTGTGTGTTGGGCCAGCCAAATAGCTCAGCAGATTAAAGCAACTACAAGCAGGGGCAGGGGACAGAGGTTTGATCCCCCAGCTTGCTGTGCTATCCCCACCCCCAGGGCACTCTGAGATGGAGACTGGGACTGGGCATGGTGGTACATGCCTGTAATTACAGCAATTTGGAGGCCGTAAACAGGAGGATCTCTATGAGTCTGAATTAGTAGTGAGACACTGAACACCCTGTAGACCCTTCCCCAAAAATACAGAAAAAAAGGTATTAGTGTGTATGATGGCTTATTTTATGTGTCAAAATGAACTTTTATGGAGTATCCAAATTAAACAGTATTTTAAGGGCTGGGGACATAGTTCAGTGGCACAGTGCCTGTCTGGCTAGCACACTGTACTAAGTTCAATTCTCAATACAAAAAAAAAAAAAAAGAGTGAAAGAAGTAAACAATATTTCAAGATGTGTTGGTGAGAGTATTTAAGGGCAAAGGTTAGCAGTTGAATTAGTAAAGTACATCACCCACCCCAATGTGGGTGGATAAGAGGGAGGAATACATCCTCTTACATGGTACAGCTTTTCTAAGTCCCTGATGAAAAATAGGAGATGTATTTCATCTTCTCCTGTCCATTGCAGGATTACACCATCAAGTGCTGGTTTTGAACTAAGATTGAAGTACATTATCACCTTTCCTGGGAAATCAATTTGCAATTTGCAAATCAAATATTGCAAATGGGCAATGGTGGTACATCTCAATCTCCATAATCATATGATGGAACTCTGCATAATAAATCTACCCATGTATATTGCATATAAATGCCTATTTATATAAATAGATAAATATTTATATTTATGTGTCTGTTCATATAAATTATATATGTTACACTGTGTTATTCTTCGGATAATCTTGATTACTATAGTAGATGTCTTAAAGATGATTATTTTTTATGCATTTAGTACAAGATCTCCATAGTCTCACTACACAGATCAGACTCATAGTGATCCTCCTGTTTTCAGCCTCCCAAGTGCTGGGATTACAGGCACGCACCACCGCACCCAGTCTCAGTCACTATCTTAGTGCATCCCTGCGGTGGGCCCAGCATGGCACACAAGGGATCGAACCTAGTCCCTGGCAGGTGCTGTAGTCTGCTGAGCTATCTGGACAGCCCTTAAAGATGCTATTAAGTGCTCTCTTATGACAAACATTTGATCTTCTTAAAGACATGCTAGCTTCTGTGAGAATTTTCAGCTCTACTCCTGTATCTGCTGTGTTTGATACCTCACACTATGAAATGTTGGAACAAAAGAACAATTTGGCCCTGATAGACACAAACATACACTAGCAAACCTACCAAGGAAGAATGCTGCTATGTGAATAAAAATGTTTGCCTTCTAATTTCTCTACAAAGATCAGAGAAAATGAGTTAGCACCACCAACTATAGAAATAGTGAACACGTTCTATCATGGTCAGCAAAAATATGAGTCCACTGAAGAAGGCTAGGGTGGAAGACTCAACAGAAAATGTGAACAGACAGTGGAGAGTGGGAGGCCCCTCTGAGTTAGACTTCCTTCTGCTCTGGAAATTTCTTCATAGCACATTGTTCAGTTTTCTTCCTATGATATATTATTCTAAAAGAAACCAATTATTTGTGGTATACCTTTCCTTTCTCATTTTTTTTTTCTCTTGTTTGGAGTACTGAGGATTAAGCCTAGGGTCTTCAAAGTGACCTACATCCTGAGCCAGCTTTCAAATTTTATTTTGAGATAGAGTCTCACTGAATTGTTATTTGCCAAACTAGGCCTGAACTGATGATCCATCTGCTTCAGCTTCCCATAGTCCTGAGGTACAGGTATGTATTACCATGCCAGTCATATTATCCTTTCCGAGTCTTATGGTTAAGCATTTTAAAGCTCTTGATGTTGTTCCCTACATGTATTCTTCTTTGCTGTGTTTTTCCTCTGAAAGTACAAATGCATTAGTGTGAATCATTTGTTTAAGCCAAAGCCTAAGCACCATACCAGTAGAAGGTCAAGAACAATAGAACTTAAGTTAATCCTTTATTTAGTAGGAATCCTTCGTGCCTTTATATTTTCAACCACATTTTTGCTTTCTCTTTTTCTTTCTTCTTTCTTTTTAATTTCCTTCCTATTACCCTAATTGGAAATCTCATAGACTTTCTTTCTTTTTTATTCTCATTGCTCTGTATAGAAATGCCTATTTCTTTTTAGATGAAAAGAGAGGCAATTTTTTTCTTTCTTGATCATAGTTATTTCTCTCTGCCCATTTCCCAGGAAATTGCACCCTGTAGATGCTCTACTAATATTCAGTAAATGGACTTACTAAATAGGTTACATGAAAAGTAATCAACAACTCATTAATTAATTCAGGCTTGATAATTACTAGGAAACTTTACTCAAGCCAGTAGAATCACTGAGACCTTTGAAAATGATCATTATTTACTATAGATACCTCAATTTAAAAGTAAAGATTTTATGATAAAAGCCAAATAAGCAAACAATAAAAATACATTAAGAAAGAATAATAAACCAATTATGTCTTTTATAACCAAATGTTATGATCTCATACCAAGTGCTTTTCCTTTTAATGAAAAAGATTTCAGAAACACTAGTGTAGTTATAAAGATGACTTAGCTGGCTTGGGGAGGGTATTTATTGTTTCCATTTTTCCTCTTATAGCTAACAGATAGGGACTGGAGAAATTATTTACATCCACCATGGCAATGTTATACTGTTTCTCCTAAACCTACTTATCCAGACTTCTGCTTTTCTTTAGGTTTTAAGGAATTTCAAAAGAGCTTCAACAGAACAATTTCAGTAGAATAGAATAAAATATGAAGTAATGAAAGGATGAATACCCACTTAGATGTCTATGTTTGTTTTTCAAGTAAGCATTGGATTCCCTTCTCACGAATATAGTGGAGAACCAAGGGATCACCTTGGCTCTCATGATGGAAGCACCCTTAGGTGAAGCCTTACATAACTCCCTTAGCTCATTTCTCTATTTGCCTAGCACTCTACTCCTACCTCCTATTGTTCATTTATTCAAATGCAAATCAACCACTTGTGAAGAATATCACAATATAACTTTCATGAGAGCAGCACTGTTCACATTTATGTCAGCAAGACATTTAGCAAATCGCTGCTTGAATCTCTTTTGCTGCATGCACCTGGGGAAATTGTGGCCAAACTACAATTTACATAAACGGAAGTGACGTGAGAAAGAGTCGGTTGCAATTGGCATAGCTTTCTCCCTCTGCTCCTAGGAAAATCCCCATACACATTGTGTTTTGTATGCACATGCCCACGTAAACCTCAGTGAAGTTGTAATTCCTCATGTCCGTGAGGGGCCCTTGTCATATTTTGCTTACCACTCAGAGATGCTGTGCCATGGTTAATGTTGTTGCCATGGTTCCGGGAGCAGCCTCACTTGGCCCACAAGTCTTTTTCTCCAAGGGATCTGCTTGCTTTTCTATCAAGAGTCTGGGATCTGAATGCAGCCCTGGAAACATGTGTTTACAGAGTATAAACATAATTTGTCCCAGTTGTTCATGTTGGTCCTAAGGACTGCGATTTCTAAGACAATTTTTTCCACCTGGAGATGTCTACTCCATTAGCCCACAAGCAAAACTGTCTTGGCTCTTTTTCCTCATGCTAAAAGACAATAAAGACCCCAAATCCAAACCCAATTTTGACTATGTAAGCACACTTAGCCTAGACAGAAAGCCAAGAGGCTGGGTTGGTTGGGGTCATTGATTCTGCCAAGTTTGGGTGGGTCTGTACCAGCTTGAGATTCAGTGCCAGTCCTGATCATTTTAGGTTGGCAATGAAAATTAAGCCACCACACCTTTAAGGAACTTAATTACCTTATTTTGACAGAGTTCCCATTTCCAGCAATTCACACTTGAGATTTTAGACATTTCTCCTATAGGGGTTTGCCAAAGGCCCTTACTGGAATTCCAGCAGTATATTAGTTAAAAGTAAGTACAAGATACACCAGGCAAAGTTGGCCTTCAAAGAACCAGGGTCAAAAACTATTTAGGAGACCTTTGCAGACTTGCCCCATATTATTCTGACCCTTCATGCATTCATTGCATTTTGCATGATTTAGGAACGAGGCTCCTGGCCAGGGACTGTAGAGTATCAGATCTGGACAGATACAAGTACGCTAAACATGAACTAACCACTAAATGCCATCATTAGGAGTTTGCACACTGAGGGAGAAAGAAACAGAAACCAAAACTTACCAGAATAAAAAAGAGGTACATTTGTTCTCAATTTTTCATATGTAATTGAAAAAAGGTTTGGAGGTTAGCACTCAAAAGCTGGTAGAAATAGTGGATATTATTGCATTATTTCATTGTGCTTCAGCCAGAAAGATAGTATTGGGTGTTATGTTTGGATAACTCAGTGTTCTCCAAAGTGTCATATGCTGTGCTGTTCTAAAGACTTGGTCACCATTATTGAGTACCTGTGGAAGCTGGATGGGTAGAACCTGGAGGAAGAAAGTTTGTAATTGTGAGTGTGCCCTCACGAAAGACCTTCTGTCTTCTGCTGCTAGCGAGCATCTTTGCTCTTCAGCATTTCCCCCATTCTGCCTTTCCATGGACCCCAAAGCAACCCTACACACCATCAGTAATATACTTTCTGCATGCATACCACCAGAGCATTAGGGGGTTCAAAAGCAGCTTCTAATGTAATCTTTAACACTTCTTTGGAGTACCACAAATATTAAGTGTTAGAAGTAAGACCTAGATCCTCCTCTATCATATGGCACATCATACATCATTACATATTGCTCTTGGGATCAGCAAGGCATTTAGATTTGTAGATCAGATACTCCATAGTAAATATACTTTTTGTTGTAGGACATGCAAGCAGCTATAAAAATATGTAAGCAAATCACCATAACAGTTGTAATAGAACTTTCTTTATATATACAGATAGTAGGCCAGCTTTGGTCTCTGACTCAGTTTGCTGATCCTTATTTCATTCTGTATATAAATTAGAAATTTTAAAAGAATTTTTTAAATGAGTGATAAATAAAATAATTTTTCATTCTTTCAACAGTTTCTAGAATGCTGCTACTAGAATACTGCAACTTACCAGAGTCTTCTGTTCTCTCCTTTTGTCCATTCAATAAGTATTTATGGATTACTAATTAAGAATGTCAATTCTCAAATTCTTTCTCTGCCCTGTCCTTCTGTCACCTTGCTTAATCAACTATCTTATCCATCCTTTATTTTGTAAGACTCCAAATTTCTACTACTTGCCCAAAACTCCGAAGTTTTAGCTCATGAAAAAAAAAATTGTATTCTTCCTAGAAAAATTCACTTGGAGTTAATACATTAAATGACCCTGTTTTACTATAAAGGACATTGTCTCTTAGATTTCTTCTTGAGTTACATATAATTGGCAGGTTGGGGATCTATGATAGATTCTCTACAGGGCAACTCTGATGAACATGTCAACTTGCTAAACAAAGACAGTTGTCAGAGTGTTCTTTCAGAAATCCAGGTTATTCACTGTTTTCATTGTTCATTTTCCAGCTTTACAATAGTAAGAGGGCATTGCCACCTGGTGGAAAAAAATATTGAGGGGATTATATGGTCACCTGGGAAAACATGAAGAAGTAGCATAACACAGACAGGAGAAACTCCCCCAAGGAATGTCATTTTGGTGCCTAATGATACTAAAATGTACATATACACACTCATGTGCAGAAACTAAAATAATTAAATGCAAAACATTCTTAACAACTGTACTTAAATAGACATAAGCAGGCTGTTTTAGAAAACAATAATTTGAAGTGTTGAATGTTATTTTTAGTTATTAAAACTCCTCTGGAGTCATTTTTTCTCATTTATAGAATTTTCTACCCTTTTTCTATAATTTTAAATTACTTCCTCTGTGTGGGCTATTTTTGTTCACTTTTTCAATAATGCTCATGTCTTCTATTTACAGCCTCTTAACCTTAACTTTATTTGTGTTTGAACTCTGTTGTACATTTTTATTCTGCATTGGTGGCCTGTATCTGCTGCCCCAAAACTGTGTCTCCCTTCTCTCTGGCACTCTGAGTTCTCTTTCATTTCTCACCATTTTCCTAAATCTGCTCTCAAAATTGTAAAACAGGACTTATTTAAATGGCCATTGCAGTCCTTATGTTCCTTGACCTTTTTCCAACCTCACCTTCATCTCTGAAATTCTTTCTTGGACTCCAACAGTGTCCCTCCCTAAGTCTGTTCTTCCTGGTGTCACAGTTCCTTCTCTCTGAATTTAACATTACAGTATTTTTTTTTTTTTTTGCTGCAGTTCTTTTCTTTGAATGTCAAGCTGAAAATGCTCTCCTCAGATCTTCCTTTTCCAGAGCTTAATATCTGGATGTGTTCATCTGAGTTTTCATAACTTCAAATATTCTTCAGACTAGAAATGTACTTGCTTTCCTAAATGTGTACCCAAACTGTATACTTGTGTCCCATTCCTAGTTTTTTCAATACTACATACATCTATTGATATGAAAGTCAGCAGGATTCTTACAATAATAGCTTGATTTCTCTGTTTTTCCATTTGAATAAAGGCATATGGGGCTGGAAGACTGGCTCAGTGGAATAAGTGCTTCCCTATCAAGCGCAAGGGCCTGAGTTCAATCCCTGGTTCTGCCTAAATAAATAAATAAATAAATAAATACATAAATAGATAAATAAAAGCATACATTTATCTTTAACATCTAAAAAAATCATTTATTTCTTTATTTGGTACAGGATCTTGCTATGTATCTCAGAGTCATAGTGATCTTCCTGTCTCAGTCTCCCCAGCTCTGGGATTACAAACCTGTGCTACCATGCCCGGTTTTGGTGACCAGCATGGCATACCTGCGATTCCTGGGCCTACATGGCTTGCAGGACTGAGGATGGAACCAGGGTCCTTGCCAGGCAGGTGCTTAGCCCCCTGAGCTATCTCCCCAGCCCCAAGACATACACTTCTATACATTTTCAGCATTCAGTATTAGAAATCTTAAAGCAACCATAAGTCTTTTGTTTTATGGTTTCTATCTAGTATGTCACTGTAGGCTTTGTTTTTCTATCTAAATCTGTCTATCTATCTATCTATCTATCTATCTATCTATCTATCTATCTATCTATCTATCCATCTTTGTCTTTGTTGTACTAGAGATTTAACCCAGGGCCTTTGCAGTGAACACATCACTGGCTCTTTTCATTTTGAGACAAGGACTGGTTAAGTCACTAAGTTAGTAGCTAGAATCCCTCAGAATGCTGGGAATACAGGTGTGGCTTGCCAGTGTGGCTTCTCTCTGCCATGAATTCAAGACATTCTTGAGTAGAAAAATCTTGCCTCTTTGTTCAGTATTGTGGTGTGTAGCGCCCAACTGAATCTCACTATATTGTCCATTTTTTTTATAAATATGTGCTGGGGAGTAACCACATATTCTTAAACTGTCTTCCATTTTAGCCATCTGCCTCAGTGTCACAGTCTTCTTTCTATTTCATTTCAGGACAGAGGAGCAATGTTTTAGGCCATAGTCCTCCAATACTGTATAGAATACACCCTTGTGGAGGGCTTATGAATATCAGGTGCCTCTATCCCAGTTTAAGATACTACGATGAAAAAGTACTCCATTCTTGGGGGGTAAGCAAGAGTAATTCTTGACTCAAAGTTTAAGGTTTTCTCATTCCCATCTATTTTATTCTTGTTAACTCTCTCCAGACTATAAACTTCAACTTTTCTTACAGGTGGTTTCTGTCCCCTCTGGCAGTCATTCTAGTTACCTAAAATTTTCAAATTGGATAATACTCAGGATGAGAATTAAAACATCCATTTTCAAGTACCTAGTTCCACATCCTAACTCCTTAATGTATTCGGCTACATCTATAGAACATGGACCCTTTGGGGAATCAAATGAGATATATTTGTGGCATTAACCGGGAAAGGAAAGCACTATGATTTTCCTTTATTTTGAACACAATTAGATTCATGTTCAAGTATTTTCCCCTCTATGGTTTTCACAAAAAATCAATAACCATATGTTAAAAAGTTACAATTTCAGTGAAATGTCTCACAGTCCATCTAGAGATCAGTGATATACTGATATGAATTATGACCTTTATGCTGTACCTAAAACACTAATTACAGTGCCTGCCTGGCAAGCACAAGGTTCTGCGTGCGGTTTCTAGCACTAAAACAAAAACAAAAACGCATTCATTATTTCTTAATAGGAAATCATATACAGTCAAAATCTGTGCATGAATTTTTTTTTCCTTTGGAAATATGAATGTGCAGTCCAAAAGTAGGAGAATGAAAGCTACTGTAAGTTTGTCTTTATATAAAACTGATTACTTACTTGACAGGAAATGGATTAGTTTTTGGTAAAATTAACTTCTTAGACTATTGAGCAGTAGATGTAAGGAGACCCTAGTGATTTTCTTCATTAATATATTCTCTAAGTTGATAACACACAAGAAGCAAGAGGCACATTGTTTAAGAAACTCGGTCTTCTACTAAGGTCTGTTAGTCACACAAAAATGTCAAGATGTCCATCCTTCCATCCTGCTACTTCTTTGTGACTGTCTCCTATTCTTATCTTAACCACATGATTATTTTGCCAGCTACATGATTCCTTTCTTCTGTAGTGACAAAGAGGAAATTGGCTAAGCATTGTTATCAGAAGCTACATTTAATCTTCCAGTAAATTCATGGATCCCTGTGACTATATTGTCAACAGTAGAAACTCTTTGGAGAAGCTAGAGCTCTGAGTAGCACATATTGGTGCTCAAATATTGATTGTATACATGAAGAAATGAATAAAATGAAAAAATAGTGATTGTGGTAATTTGAAAATTCTGCCTGTCTTTTAAATAATGTCTTAAAAAAATATTTAGTACAAGGTCTACAGGATCTTACTGCACAGATCATAGTGATCCTCCTGTTTTCAGCTTCCCAAAATTTGGGATTACAGGCATGCACACCACACCCAGGCTCAATCTCTAACTCAGTGTGCCCAGGGGCAGGGCTGTAAATAATGTCTTTTTTAGCCATTGATCTGTCTTTGAATGGAGAGCACCCTAGAACTCTAAGGTGGAGGCTGGCAAACTGTTTTCTGCAACAAATTCTATGCAAAATATTCTGAAACTCACAAGGTCCTTGCTGATATATTCAGCTCGGCTAAGGTAGCACGGAAGCTGCAATAGCATTAGGCAACTTACAACTAACTGGGCATTAAACTCATTCCTTGAATCTAGCACTATCCTGATACCAAAGCTGGGCAGGAACTCAACAAAGAAGGAAATCTACAGGGCAACTTATTTGAATAATGTAAGTACAAAAATCCTCAACAAAACGCTTGCAAACAGAATGCAATAAGGCATTAGTAGGGTCCTATATCATGACCATTCTACCATTTTTTCTCCATCTGTGAGTAAAGGGATTTTATAGTCAAGAACCTCTTTTAAGATATTTTGAAAATTATTGTCTTGGTCTAGTACCTCCTTTTAGAATGTCATAACCCATTGTATTCTAATATTTCAAATATTATTTACTTGAATATCTGGCTATAACAGTGTTCAGATCTTTTTGCATAATAATCCCTAGACAAATCAAATATTTAAATGCAATATAAAGAACATGTTTCACTCTTTAAAACAATGATACCATCATGAATATTTCACACCTGATAATTTTTCTTTCCATATTTTCAATATCATAGAAGGAGCACAAAAAGCTTTAAAAATTAGTTTTCCTTAAAAAAATAATAACTGGGCATTGTTGTGTGCCACTGAAATTTTATTTGCAAAAGGATGATGCAGCCACGGGACAGAGACCAATAGGACAGAGCATGAGTGGAACACATGAGGGACTTCATGCCCCTGCAACACCCATCAACCTGTTCTGCTCCGCTGGAGTTGGCAACGTCAAAGACAGCCAATGAGAATTCTTTACTGAAGCCACTGTATCTTGAGGGTTCTTTATTACAGAAAATCTGATTGGCTTATATATGCAGACTACATTCACATGAAGTGGTTGCTGCATTTATTTTGGTTATTGTTATTATTTTCATTACTATTAATATTTCAAGTCTGTAATTATCTGGAGACAAACTGTATAGTGATAGACCAGAAGTGGTCACTAGGAGAAGAAAAAATCAGCATTATACTGCCTGGTAAAATCATTGACTTTAATCATCCACAATATACCAATCAACAGAGAACTGTAATTTCATTTTGTCAAATGAGAAGGCAAAGAATGAGATCAGTCCAATGCCACATTCCAAATCGTAGAACAGAGATAGGGTGTGGTTAAGAGGCAAATTCAATTTCATCACATGTAGAGGTAGATCTGAGACTGTTTTGTTCATGTATATAAAGTTATTCAGCTAAGCTCCTGCCTGGCGAACACAACAACCTGGGTTCAATCCCCGGAACTTGCATGCCGTGCTTCCATGTCAACTACTGAATTTGGGTGTGGTGATGAACGCTTGTCATCCCAACGCTGAGGAGGCTGAGATCACTATGAGTCCGAGTGGTGTAGCGAGACCCCATGCCAAATGAATGAATGAATGAAGTTTACTATACAGTAGAAGGAAGATACATGCAGCAAATATTTTGTATGAGATTCAAACACTAAAACTCCATCAGAATCTTTTAAAAACCCTTATTTGTGGCTCCTGTTTTTCATAGCACTCTGCTCACGGGCTCACAGCAAGAAGTCATCAGATATGGGCGGTCCTTCTAGCTCCGCACTACACAGAGCTGTGCACACTAACACACACATCTATTCAAATTAATTAAAATTGACCAAGTTAGGGAAAAAAAAACACACCTTTTACCTACTCAAACTGCATTTCCTCAGCTGCGGTACACATTTAAACTATTCACTGGTCACATATCATGAGTGGGCCCCGCCTTGAATATTACAGACTATAGGCTGTTACCTCACTGATGAAAGTTCTACTGGATAGCATTGTTTTCTTGTCCTCAGCCACTGAATTTGATCATTTCAGATTGCATATAAGTAGGTGTGTGTAGTTCTTGACCTTTAGAGTACTCTGATGGTTATTCTATTAGCAACCTCCAGAGGAAGCTGCCCAAAGCTTTAATTTCCCAAGTCTCTCTCTCTCTCTCTCCCTCCTCTCTCCTTGTCTCATTTTCTCCTTTGTTCCACACCACTGTGGTCTTGCCACTTATGCACTGGCTGTAATTCCTTCAGGTCTAATTATATCTCTGCTGGATGGAGCCTGAGTCTGCAATGAAAGAAAAGAAAGAAGGAGCAGGGAAACCTGGCAAAAAACACGGGAGAATGTCTGCTCGGAATGTGGAATCTGCACACCAACTGAACTTCCCCACGGCCTACATTAATGATCCCCTAAATTACTATGCTAATTGGATGTTGGCATCCATTTATTATAAACACTAGCATCCAGAAGAAAATGAGGATGTCAACAAAAAAAAAGTCCAGCTACCTCAGTTTTCCATGGAATATGCTTCTCCTTGGTTGCCTTTGTGTGTATATTTTTCCTGGCCTTTACCAAATTGAAAAGCTTGAGGAACCACATACCTTCTTTCTCTATTGGAAGCAAATGCCCATACCTGACTACCTGTCTATTATTTAAGGTGTGTCAGTACAGGAAGTCAAAGTTTGTCTCCATATAATACCTTTGCTTAGATTGTACTCTTTTCTATTAAAAGAACACAACCTCCAGATTCCATGAGGGCAGAAGAGTATGGAGCAACCAACACTTACTTCAGCAAGCAGTAGAAACTTGCACAGCCCGAGTTACACCCAAAATCCTGGATGGGTCTTAATTCTGTACTTGCCTGCAGAGTAGTGGGAGGAATCCCCAAATTAATAGAATTGCCCCAGTTTGTGTAGGTGATACTGATGATGGGCTTCTCTTCTCTTTGACTTAAGTCCATTGGGACATGTGATTCAATTCATAGGTCTCTAAATACCTCCTTTCAGGAAGCAGGTTTCTAAGGGTAAAGATGTGCACATCAACATTTTTCAAGTTATATGTGAAAGAACTTATGAAAAGAACATTATGTTTTCGAAAACTAGGTCCATGTTCAAAGTCCTAACATGTCAATGTACTCATAACATGAGGAGGGACTTGGGGGACCTTTTATCCTCTTTTTATATCAAGACCTGATCCGAGGAGTCCTTTGTGATTTGGACATTTGATTAAATTGCTGTTTGCCTTCCGGAGGAAGAATTGGCTTTCTTTGATTTCCCTTTAGAGTTCTTCATTTGAAAATAAGCTCAAATATTGACAGAACAGAAGCTGAGATTAAAGGACATATAAAATACATTAGTGTGATACCAAAGAAAGAAGAAGAAGAAAGATATTCTATGGGGCCTCTTCCACAATAAAAAGAGTAGCAAAGCTTTTTAAGCAAACACCACTGAATTTTACTTTTGAATGTGATAAAGCAAGTCAAGTATGCAGCAGTCCTACAGAACAGGAGAAATTCTTCACCCTAACAGGCCTAGAAGCAAAGCTCTGTGCTACCAGAATTGTCTTTTTATTCATTTTGGCTGTTTTGTTTTTGGTGTGCATCATGATCTGCTGCATAATGAAAGCCAGCTGTTGTCCCTCAGATTAAAAAAGGAGAGGTCCCACAAAGTGCTGTGAAATGTGAATAGGCCAACAATCAGCAGCCCGGGAGCTCACTTAGGAAGTCACATAGAGGAAGCTGGTACTTGATGGAAGAGCGGAGAGAGACAGACAGACAGACAGACAGACAGACAGATAGACACAGAGACACAGACAGAGAGACAGAGAGACAAAAGAGAGAAAGGCTTCTGTGGATATGCTTATCAAAGTATCAACTATTCTTGAACATCTTACCTTGTGAAAGCCTTCTGATTTTTCTCAGATAAGTGCTTCTTGTGTGCCTAAATACTGAAAATAGACTTTACCAAGATTGTTTCTATTGTTCATGTTTCTAATTACAATAATGATTTTTAGATTTACTTCGGTCTGACCAAGAAAACGTATATCCTAATCATGATAGAGATAGGATCCAGAATTCAACTAAATATTGACAGGAGTAACTAGGGAATTATATGACCCCTACTTAGTATAAATTAATATGTTTAATGTACAGGAAGAATAGATTGGAGGGAACTTCCCGTTTCTCCTTGTGAAATGTTTACCATTCAGGCCCTCAGTGGTCAAATATTTACTGTCAAAATCCAGAATTGGAGTGAGACATGTATGGCACTGTGGTCTGGGCTGGAGTTGGATCCTTTAGTCTTCAATTGCCTCCCCAGCTTTTGTGTTTATGGAAAACATGATAAATTTTCTGAGGAGGAGCTAGGAAGTTGCAACCAAATGTGCTATAATGGCACCAGCAACACCTACACATGCTTTCTTGAGGCTTCCGAGATTCAGTGATGAAGTAGTAGCTGGAGTATGCATTTGGAAATCGTTCACTTGTTCATTGACTCACCCTGATGTTTCAAAGTAGAGACACCCATTACCAACTTGGGGGACAGCAAAGTGGGCAGCAGGTCTTGCAGCATTGTGCATTTTAAAGTTTCACTGCCATTCTTACTGCAAAGGTAAAACTTCTTCTAGAGATCAGAGGGCTCTTGCGCCAACAAGTGAATTATGCAACTACCCTTTGGATTCATATGGGAGGCTGAGATCCCCTCTGAGGCCATCTAATGGGTCAGAGTGGAAAGGGAAAGATAGCAGTAAGGATTGTGCAAAGTGGCCCAGAACAACCATCGAAGTACAAAAAGAGATCTTTCTCTGGCCCTGTGCCTTTATTTTCTTCTATGTCCTTCAATTCAATTTTCAATCCATGTCTATTTTTTTCTACAGCTGTTCAAAATAAGCAAATCTATCCTGTTTGTTGCAACAGGATTTACACTTAAGAAATGATGTGGCTTTCAACACTTGCTAAAGATTTGTGGCCTGAGTCAACTTCCCAATAAAACTGCCCAACACTCCTAACAAGAATTCATCTGTTCCACAGAGGGGTATACACAAAGGCTACTGGAACAAATACATCAGTTCTGTTACTTCTGCTTGGTAGATGGGAGCTTTTCTCCTTGGATATTTCTCTTCTGTTTTAATGTTTTCAACTGCAGCCATGTACTAAACAGAGAAAATCCATCCTCAGGTTGTTCTGGGATTTGGGTCAAATATCTCTTGGTTGTCATTCTAATCTTAATGATTTTTAGACAAAAGAGCTTTGTCCCAAAACATGGATCAGTTATTTCCTAAATTAGGTGAGTAGCTTACCTTAGCTAAGACAGGAAGCTGCTTTATTAATGGCATTTGGGAAAAATCCTCAACATTAAAACACATGATATTGCACATAAATACAAAATGAAAATAAATCTGGCAGAGAACAAGGAAAGTGCTCAAGTCCAATCTCTTAGATTCCTTAAAGTTAGAAAAAATAATTTTCATGCCGTCTTGAATCTTTCACTCAACTTTTCTTTATATCTTGCATTGTTTTTATTAAAAATCTATATCTCTAACATTTCGTACTCTAATGTTCTCTTTCTTTCTTTTTCTTTTTTACTTCTTTTGGTCTTTTTGAGACAGAGTCTCCTTATGTAGTTAAGGCTGGCCTTGAGTTCACTTTAGCCCAGGTTGGTCTCGAACTTGCAAGGACTCTCTTCTGCCTTGACCTCTTATGTGCTGGAATTTCGGATGTGCACCACCATGGCAGGCTAATTTTTCAATATGCCACAGCTGTTGGGAGGAATTGTTTAAAGAACTTCACTGAAACAAAGTACTGAAAATAGACCTTACCAAGATTGTTTCTATTGTTCATATTTCTAATTACAATAATGATTTGCTTCCACTACCAGGGAGTATTGGGTAAACAGAACTTCTGATCCTTCTTGACATCAAGAATATTATATATGAGACTGGTGCACTACCTGCTGCGCTAACGAGGCCCCCTAAGAATATTATTTAAAGCAGAAAAAATGCAATACTCCTTTAATATTCTTAGCATTTCTGCAAATTTATTTCTGTTCATATCTCTAGATTCTTCAGGTAAGAAATCTCCATAGCTTTAAGCGGTTCAGTGGATGGCAGCCTTTTGGGCTTCTAACTAGAGACAATTTCACAATGGTGAGCTGCACTATTTTGGGATATGTGTTTGTGTGTCACATGGCATGACTTCACATTTCATGCCCCATCTGAGAATTCTTGTGTTATGGTTTGTGTCTAGATTTACACCAGAGACTCATGCAGTTGTGGGGTTGGCTTCTAGAATTTTTTTTGCTTGATCCTTGGTCCAATGCTGGGATTATGACTGTGTGTGCTACACCCACCCTGGGGCAGGCAGCCTGAGTATGACATAGGGAGTCATGCAAGGCTTGTACTCTGCCACTGCTCCTCCCTTTTGCTCTTGCTGTTTTGCTGTTTTCCACCACCATGAACAGCTTCTATCTGCCATGTACCACTCTGTCTTGGAGCCAGCTGATTATGGACTGAAACCTCCATATACTGTGAACTAAATAAACCTTCCCTTCCTTAATCTTGGGCATCAGATATTTTTTCTCAGCATGAGAGAAAAGTACCTAAGATATTTTGGATCATCAACAGAATGAGGCCAGGAAGCTTGCACTTTTAACATGTTCAAGTGAGTGTTTGCATGCTAAATTTTGAGAACCATTTGAGTTGCATCAACTGTTCCAAACCACAATCTCAAGCTATAGGAGGGCCCAAGAGATAGCTCAGCAGACTGGCTTGCCTGGATGGTGTTAGGTAGGGTGGAAGATGCCTGGGAAAGGGCACTGAATTACAAGTAGATAAAAGAGATGAGCTCCAGAGATCTGTTGCACAGACAATGGCTCCAGTTAGTGATGACTTGCTGTGTAGTACCAAAATGTTAGGAGTAGATGTGCATGGTCCTCACTGAAAGGATGATGAGCATCTAAGGAGGAGAATTTGCTAGATCCAACCAGCCAATTCTAGATCTAATTTTCTAGATTCAACCCTTCTGCAGTATACATAATGCTCAAAACCTCATGTTGTCCATGATAAATATATATAATTTTATTGGGGGATTCTGAATAGATATTTGGATGCAGATAAATAAACAATATATGCCACTAGCACTCATGATTGGGTAGAGTGCTAGGAATTTTTATAAGGTTCTAAAAAATAGAATGTAACAGGATAGATAATTTAAAAAAAATAAAGAAAGAACTGAGTCCTAAGAACAAGGTACAGGGCTGGACAGAGTGATGTACACTTGGAAATCTACCACTCAAGAGGCTGAAGCAGGAGGCCAGTGATCACATTAGGTGAAAGCGGAGGTTCCACGACAGATAAGAAAAAATTCCACATCTTCTAGCCTTACAGAAGAATGGAATTTTATTATCTACATGTTACAGAGATCTTCCTTGAACTAAAGGAAAAATATGAATTTAATAAAAGGTAACTTTTGTCTTTCATGTTTTGTGACAAATAGATTTTACCTATTTTGCAGATAAAGATATTATTTGATAAGTTCCTAACCAGTAGGATCCATCCACTCCTATACAAGTCAAAAGCAATAAATAAATAAATAAATAAATAAATAAATAAATAAATAAATAAATATGGATAGAGGATGACTAACACCATCACTTTGGATTCTAGATAACAATGGTCCAAGAAAGGAAAAATGATAGCTTTCACATATGCATAGAATATATAGATTTTAGTTACCACTTACTGAAGCAAACGTATATATCTGTGTACATTTGTGCTTGTGTAAATGTATGGTTATATGCATGTTTATATTTATTTTAATCTTCACCTAGTACACTTTGTATATCTCCTTTAAAGATTAAAGGGTCAAGGCTCAAACGATTAAGTGCATTAGCAAAAATTAGCAGTAAATGGAGAGTTGAAACTTTGTACCTACCCTACTGGAAGCATTTGCATTGTTACAGAACTACCTGAAGCATAAAAGTACACGAAATAACAGCAAGTTTGAAATGGATTAAGATTTCAGGTACATATGAGATCATATATATATATATATATATATATATATATATATATATATATATATCCAAATTTTCAACCCAAACCTATTTAGTATTTCTTCCATAAGAGAAGCAAGCTAATAGCTTTTATTAAAAATACTATAAGCATGTCTCTACAAATCATTTATTCATTTTTTTAAAGGATGTGGAATAGATCTAGCCTTACTTTTGTTCTTCCTGCTTATTCTCAGAGTTCCATTTTGTCTGCTAAAAATGTGTTCTAATAACTCAATGCTGAATTTTTTTTTCCATTTTCTTTTCACTCCCATTCAAAACGTCCTTCTTTTCTTTCAATCTCATAGCCCATAATTAGAATAGAAATTATGCCATCAAGACTAAGATATGGAGACTTCCTCTCTTCTCAATAATATCTAGCATTAGTGTATATCATGAGGGCTGATAAAACACTCTTAGCACTCTTTCGCAATTCTCAGAGTCTGTTCTGTAACAGCCATTCACCCTCTTTATCCTTTCCTATTAGCTGTTCTTTGGTTTCAGATCTGTTCATTCATCCTATTATGGAAATTACTGAGTGCTTTGAATGGCTTAATCCCTGGGGGCTGGTCAACCCCTCCCAGCATCCAACAGGAAGAAGAAATGAACAAAGAAGAAAGAAATCTGAGAGCTCTTATTTTCTGTTTCTCTTTGGAGTACTCCTGATGTATCACTTTCCAGAAGCAAAAATCAAACGCTCCAGGTCCCTATTAGCTTGGCCAGGGCAGTTGATTCAATTATATTCACCTACATCAGGCTGTAGTTAATAACAACCTATACTTTACAAAAACTTTTCATTGTTGGTGTGAAAAAATAGTCTGATTGAGTAGTCAGCAACCTTGCTAACTTCTCTCCAAAAACTAGAAGCCATTCTTTACAAAGGGCGTTCCTGTCGTATGATAGTAGTTTCAAAACACAGGTCCAGTGTGCTCAGCTTGCTGCATTGCTGAGAAATTGCAATGGAACACTGCAGAACTGATGAAAGTTCATTGAAGAATCCAGAATAACCAAAGATGGGTGGAGAATTAGGACCCTGGTGCACTTTATGTTGATCCATTCCTGGGATGGAATCAAACATGTGTGGTCCTTGTTTGGGGAGGATTTACTCATTAGGCTACATTTCAATTGGGGTTATATTAAGGAGACATGAGGCTCAGAAATGCAATACCATCCCTTTAAGATGTTACTATGTTACCTTAATTTCTTTGGATATTCCCAAACCATCTTTCTATTGATGTTAATCAGTTAGTGATTTCCATGTGTTCCAGCCAAACTGTATAAAGGCTCCTTTTACTACTTTAGCTCCCTATTGTTACCTCACCTGGACATTGTTCTTGGCCCAGAGATTATATCATGGGTTTATCTTCAAGTGTCAGATGACTATTTTTCCTATATGACCAGTAACAAGGCCTATAAAAAGTTACTGCAAATTGAAAAATGAAAAGACAATGTCATTTCAATAAAACATGCAATTATGCCCATGTAAGTGTGTGTGTGTGTGTATGTGTGTGTGCATGTGTATGTGTTTAGAGCGAGAGGAGAAGTCAGTCACTGATCTAAATCCATTGCTTGCTGATTAAATTTCTTTCTCTTTTCACCTCTCTTCTACTTTTTTTGTTCATGCTGAAGTAGTTCTTAATAATTATAGTTTTCTAATGTAATGAACCAAGTCCTTACACTTCTTCTGCTGTGGTTTGCATGTGTCCCACAAATACACATCCCTTGGAAATTTAATGCTACAAATCTTCTGTTGAAGGTATTGGCTAAGATGCTTTTTATGGGCAAGCAAGATAGCTCAGAGGACTAAGTGCCTGCTTAGGTTAGTTCTCAACTAACCAAAACTGTCCATAATAGTAAAACATCAGGAAATTCACCAGGCTCTACAGCCCAACTATTGCATTTGGTTCTTACGCATGTGTTATATTGCACCCATTTTATTTTATTTTATCTTTAATTTTATTTCATTGAAAAACAAATATCAATGAGGCAGTTTCAAATAAAATTAGTTGGACAGATTCTATAATGAATCCATTACATATTGTTTTCATAGTGGTTTTTTGTTGTACAAGGTGCATACATGATATTCTGTTTACAAACACTATTAGAGCAGATGCCTCTAATCAATGAATTAAAAGAATGTAGCTGTATACCTATCTTTTTTTGAAGTTGAATTATAGTACAGTTTCAATAATTAATAATTTTTACATTGTTATATTCCTAGTGGTTATCCATAGTACAAGAAGCAGACAGGATATCCCATCTAAACACTATTAGCGCAAATCTTTCTTCTCATAGAATTACACAACAGTACTGCAAATTTATCCTAATTGTACTGTCTATACAAACACAGAATGGTTCTTCCCTTGTATCCCCCTTTTTTTGTTTAGTCCTGTCAAAGCTGAGTATTCTATTGTCATCCAATTATTATAGATGCTTGAATTCAGCGAAACAATCCAACATAGTCCAGCAGTCCACAATAATAGTGGGTTGTCCAAATAAGTTGTTGACTAGAGCCATTTGAAGCTCAGCTTATTATTATGGCCTTATTTTATATACCTCAGTTTTATACTTTTTTGCTGGATGGTTAAGACCAAAATAAAGCAAGACCTATGTAACAAAAAATGTAACTTTTGTATCTGATGAGGTCAGTCAAGTCCCCTTAACGTTTCTTCTGTAAACTTTGTAGATCCTTTGTCAGTGTCAGCCATGTGGATGAGTCACAGCCACTGCTTGACCAGTTTGCTCTCTGTGAAAGCCTGAGAGTTTCCATGTGACTCTCCTTAGACACACTATAGATCAATGATCACATTCTTCCATGGCTCCATAATCTGCTTGAAAAAGTTGATAGTCAAACAGAAAGTATTATAATTTTAGTTCATAAGAAAAAGTGAGATACAAAAGAACTCCAAAATATCCTAGAAGATGCTGGAGAACTTTCAGCATGATCGTTTAGATCATTTTACATATTTAAGCCATAATTTCTTCATTCATAAAATGGGCACAGTAAAATGATCTACATGAGTGCCAATAGGTAATTAGTAGTGAAGAAATATCAAACTTTCTCTTGCTGAGCTCACTGCCATTTGAAAATGCTGGAAGTTCTCCAGCATCTTCTAAGATATTTTGGAGTTCTTTTGTATCTCATCTTTTCTTATGAACTAAAACTATAATACTTCCTGTTTGACTGTTAACTTTTTCATTTAACATATCCAAAAAAATGGCCAAAGAATGTTAAATTTTTCTTTTTTTTTCTCACTACTTCTTTATCAAGACAATGTGTATTTCCTAACTCCCTCTAGACCTCTACAGGTCATTCAGATTCATACTTGTAGATCATCTCTCCAGTGCTGTTCTAGCTCACTGATGAACTGGCCATGTGATATGGCTATGGTAGTTCACTATCACATTCCTCTCAGAGCCTATAACTCTGAGACTTCCATTGTCTGGCTCCTGGTAATCTTTCAGAATCTTACCAAGTGAGTGGTTCTCTGTCAGTCTTGACAATTTGTTTGTTACATTCATTCTTATTTCTGAAAATAGGTGGGTCATTCAGGTGGGAGCATTCCTCCATATGTAAAATTTTCTCCACTGTTCCATGCTTAAATCAATAGGCAGTTCCATTTGTTATGCTTTTCCCAATTTCAAAGCCACTACGAACAACCAGAGAACAGAGGGTTGTTTTACCACTGAGTCACAGTAAATACAAATATCATGAATATAAGAGACCCACTGGAATTTGGAGATATAAATTAATAAGCAAAATATGTGAAAAGACATGAATTTCTATCAAGAACGAAGGGAAGTTCCTACCTTGAAACATTCCTCTGCTTGTTGTCAGATCTTGTGAAGTGAAAATTTCTCTAACTTCTTACAGGGAACTCAGGATCACCAGTACATCTATTCATTTCCTGGGGCCTTCTTAAGGGCTGTCATCACTTTGATCAGCTTTCAGTTCTAAGATACTGATTTCAACTACTCCCTGCCCTGGTTTTACAATTCTGAAAATTATCCACATGGTTGGTAGTGCTACATTTTTGAAACTACAAACTTGGAACCTTGACCCAATGGACTGAGTAGAATAGTGCTATCCCCCACATTTCCCGTCCTCTTTCAACCACACAGTGTAATCTTGCATGGAAATTGAGTCTTTGCAGATGTTATTAGTTATAATGAAGTCCTACTGGATTGCATGAAGCAGGTCTTAGACCAATGACTAGTTTTCTTATAAGAATTATGTGTGAAGGCAAAGACCTGCCCAGGGAAGAATTTAAAGGGAAGTTGTAGTGATTAATATGTCCATAAGTCAATGAATACCAAACAATGTTGGCTTGGTGTTCTTGATGCTTGAACTGCGAAGGAATAAATATTTGTGTCTTATGACATCCAGTTTGCAAATTGCTTCTTATAGCAACTCTATGGGCTTAATATATCCAGTCTGTGATATCTGAAAATGGATACATTCTAGGTCAGAACTCTAGTTCATTTCCCTTTTCTTTCCTTTTTTTCAATTTATACAACATCCCCAAATGAAATTTTGATAAAATAGCTGAGAAAGTTTCCTTGCAGCCTGTCTCTGTATTCTTCCCTCCTCTGAGCTCTCCATAGATTCTTTTTTGTCACCATGACTTAAACTACTCTAGAACTTACATCTGAATGTTTCTAAGCTCTACAAGCCAGTTCCTTTTGCATCTGATCTCTCGGTTCAAAACAATTGTTTTGACTGTTGTAATTTCAGATTGTCTCCTACTTCTATTATCACGTCACATTCTGACTTACAGTGGAGGTACTGCACAAAAATTTGGCATGCCCCAAAACTGATCAAGGTTCTTAAAGGTGAACACCCATTTTCATTCATATTTGTATACCATGCAGTGCTTTCACTAGTATATTCATTCAATACTCATTTATTTCCAGACCACAATATAGCAAAAACATTTCAATGTACTTAACATAGGTGTGGTCACCATACCTTGGATCAAAATAATGATATTTCAATCTTACCTTTTCTTCATTATAGCCTACTGAAAAAAAAATGGGCTTGGGTTTCTCCTTTCTTCAGTTTAGCTACCCTCTGGTTAAATTATTTGATATCAGACACCACTGACATCCCTTCTTTTCTCTGAAACAGGAAACAACAATCAGAATAGCTTAATCTAAGCCCACTAAACTTCTAAATCGCAAGGAATAGAGAGCAAGGAAAGCTGGAGAGAGGCCAGAAGTGACCGACTTTGTTCCTTCATTCTGTATTTCATCTCCTAGAGCTAATCCTCCCTAGCCTACCAGGTGGTTTAAGACTTTTTATCCCTCCTTCAGACTGGAAGAGGAAGTGGGGGCTTCAGTTGGGTGTACATAGTTTGTTAAAAAGCTTTCTGTGGATTTTGAGGATTGAGCTAGAGTATCGTCTTTATAGAGCCACCCGGGCCTCTAAGATGAGGATGAAGCTATACATTCTCACTAGTGTGAGCCACATGAACAGGGTCATTGCAGCCAGTGCTCCAGAGATAAATAACTAATCTGTCCACCCAGGCTGACTGGTAAACAGTTCAGTGCTCAGTGTGTGAGTACTGGATTGTGCCAAGGAGAAGAAATGAGCAAAGGAGGCAGTGGCCGAATGTATTGCCAAAGAGGGCTGCTTCTATATCTTTCACTAATGCTTTCAAAATCCTGCAGAAGTATAGAAGTGCAGAAATCGACCTCCAAGCACTGTAAGCACCATATCACATGCTATGTTCTCATTCATATCCACTTCTTTTGAGAAGCTTCTAGGTAGAGCAGAGGACTGGACACCTTCTCAGTCACTTAATCACAAGCCTAACTGTGCTTCGCAAATTCGTGGTGTGCTAAGGTTTCTTGGTGACTCTGAGGCATGCACAAGGTGCAGGAAATACTGGCAACATCTCTCCGGCTCATGAAACTTCCACCACTGAATGAAAGTTGGCCTCAGGCTAATGTTTTAAACACTTGTGCAGATGTCTTATTTTTAAAGTGGAGATAATGACACCAGCTTAACACAGATCTATTGTGAAATTGGATAAAACAGTGCCCACAAAGGATTGTGCACTGTGATGTTCATACAGTGCTTAATTAATGTCAGCGTTTATGCTGATGCCTTCTAGAGAAACTCCCCACCTAATAGAGAGTTGTAGATTTCATGACACTTTCATCAGAAACTCTCCATTATGTATTCTCCTAATAAAATTCCACCTTTGTGCCAGCCAGCCCTTGAGAGGGATAAGGTGGCACTGTGAGTCATACTTCTTTTGTGTTTTTAAATATTCTTAGAGGGGCTACGGTCATGGCTCAGTGAAATAAGTGCTTCCCTGGCAAGCACAAGGGCCTGAGTTCAATCCCTGGTTCTGCCAAAAATAAATAAATAAATAAATAAATAAATAAATAAATAAATAAATAAGTAAATATTCTTAGAGTGCTTTGTCCTCAGGAAGCTATCAAAATCAATGGTTTCATTAATGTACAGAGGGTACTTCTTAAGACTTTAGGGAAAGAAAAGCAAACATGAATACTGCTCTGCTATACCAAGATGAAAGTCTTGAGATCCCAAGCAAGCAGCACAGTCAGCTCACTATAGGTGCTGCAGCTTCCATCTGCTGTTAAGGCTACCGATGGGACCTTATACCCACATCCCTCTGTTAATGTCTACTCTGGGCCTCTGTTGACAAAGATCACTTGGAAGTCTATAAGAATTATTTTATGATCTGAATTGGCAATATTTTTTTTTTCCTGAAACTTAAGTCTATACTTAAAACTCAAGAGTTCTTTCCTTCTCCCCTCCACTTTCCTCCACACCTCTTTTATCTTTCTATACTCTTTCTTTTTTCTTTCTCCCCTCCATCTTACTCATCCTCTTTCTTATTGTTCCTCTCCTCCTTTTCCTCTCTTCTTTTCCTTCTTGTTTTCCCTTCTTTCTACTTCTCTTCTTCTTCTTCTTCCTCCTCCTACTCTTCCTTCGCTTCTCTCTTTCTCTGTCTCTCTCTATGTCTGCCTATCTGTCTGATCTCTCTCTCTCTCTCTCTCTCTCTCTCTCTCTCTCTCTGTCTGTCTCTCTCTCCTCCTCCTCCTTTGCCTTCCTCCTTCTTTCCCATTAGAGAAACTTAATATCTTGGAAAATTTGCTCCAATAGATTAAAAGAAAATATTGATTAACTGGCTAATCTTACTCTTCTGTGGAAGCTTTGAAAGTTAGTATCATATTCATAGACAGTGAAATGGTTCTTCCCAGACCTTCAGACATGGGCAGAGAACAGAGAGAAATATTGGTTCCAGAGTACAAAAGTGTAGTTAAAGAATTGATAAGTGCAAGAGATCTGCTGCACAGCATGAAGACAACAGTGAGTAATGATATATTCTTTTGGTAAAAATAGGGCAAGTGGGTACTAAGTACCTTTACCACAAGAATAAAAATATTTGAGGTTAATTAATTAGATTTAACCACTCTATTTTATATATTTGTTTTGTTTTGTTTTTTGGCTGGCTCAACCCACCGAGGCTGGGGTTGGCACAGCATGTGGTGCTGGGGACCGAATTGGGGCCCCTGTGCCTGCCTAAGCTTGCCCAAGCAAGCATATATCATCATGTTGCACATAATAAATACTTACAATTTCATCCGTTGGTTTAGAACTATCTCTCTTTTTCTATATTTTAGGGAAGGGTCTACAGGGTGTTCAGGGGCTCACTACTAGATCAGACTCACAGTGATCAGCCTGTTTACAGCCTCCCAAAAGCTGGGATTACAGGACTGTGCCACCATGCCCAGTCTCCATTGCTGTCTCAGCATGCTCCGGGGTCAGGGCTGGCATGGGGAGCTGGGGGATCCAATGCCTTGGCCCCTATGCCTGCTTGGTGCCTTAATCTGCTCAGCTATTTGGCCCACCCTAACCTTAGTCCTAATTCTAAAATCTAAGCATCAGTATTTATGTTTGGTTAT
The DNA here is from genome assembly GCA_004027165.1 of Ctenomys sociabilis. Lineage (NCBI taxonomy): Eukaryota > Metazoa > Chordata > Mammalia > Rodentia > Ctenomyidae > Ctenomys > Ctenomys sociabilis. Next base: position 125,178 of record PVKA01001132.1, on the reverse strand, counting down.
TTGCAACAACAAAACATCAAGTTGCTGTGCTTTATATGCAGGTGAAAATCTGTGTTCTTTTTCTTTGTTTTTTTTTTTTCTGTTTTGTTTTTTTTTTTTCTTTTTGAGACATGTTCTGTCTACATAGTTCACTTTGAATTACAGGTTTCTAGAATACTAAATCTTCTGCACTATACATTTTTCCCTTTTCTTCTAACAGTTTGAAAACTAATGTCTTCCTAAAGTGTTGGTTTCAAGCACTTCTCTTAATAAGCAAAGAAACTTCATTCAAGTTAGGATAATGAAAAGTTTCATATATATTAAATATAATTATATAAATATATATTAAAATATCATTCTAAGGACCAGACAAATAGCTTGGCCCCAACTCTTGGGAGGCTGTGAACAGGTGGATCACTACAAGTCCGATCTGTGTAGTGAGACCCTGAACACCCTCTAGACCCTTCCCTAAAATACAATGAATTAATTAATTAATTAATATAAATAAAATATCATTCTAGCCAGTAATACATTTCTTGAACTTAATATATCATATTCTATTTCTTTTTTAAATTTATTGGCACAATTTAGTCATACATAATGAGCACATTTATCTTAGGAAACTTCCATCTGTACACAATATATCTTAGCTCCTATTTTCTATCCCCTTTCCTCTCTTCAATCCCTCCTCCCCTCTTATTTACAAAGCTTTGTTTTCATTTTACCCTTTTTCCCCTCATTTTGTTTTTTCTCACCTCTGTCAGTTCCCCTTTCCTTTTGAACAATTTCATCCTTTCTCAAAATATCTATTGTATATTTGGTTCATATTTATAATTCTAGGTTTTCCATTTCAAAGTATACTTTCAAATTCATGTAAAAAAACAGAAGTTCTGAGCCTTTTACAGCTCACCATATTAATATGTTTTTACTTTTTGTACCTCATTTTTATACTTTTCTGCTGGATAATTAAGACCAAAATAGAACAAGACCTATACAACCAGAAATGTAACTTTTTGTATCTGATAATTTCAGTCAAATCCCCTCAGGATTTACCCTGAAATCTTTTTTTTTTTTTTTTGTCTTTTTTGAGACAGGGTCTCACTGTGCAGTTCAGGCTGGCCTTAAGCTCACTTTGTAGCTCAGGCTGGTCTCGAACTCACAACAATCCTCCTGCCTCAGCCTCCCTAGTGCTGGGATTACAGGCATGCGCCACCACGCCCGGCAACCCTGAAATCTTATACTGCAGTTTGTAGATCTTTTATGAGTGTCAGCCATGTGGATGAGTCACGTCCATTGCTTGACCAAGTTGCTCTCTGAGAAAGCCTGAGAGAATATTTTCTCTCCATGTGACTCTCTTTAGGTACGTTAAACATCATTAGTATCTTTCCCCTGTGGCCCCATAGTTTCCTTAATCAGAAGATTTGGGACACTGCTGAGATTTTGACAAAACTAAACCAAAAAAAGGGGGATATAAATGAAGGACCATGTTGTATCTGTATATACAAAATAGTTAGGATAGATATACAGCTACTTTCTCTTAAGTCTTTCAAGGAGAAGAAAGATTTGTACTAATAGTGTTTGGATAGGATATCAGGTCTGCATCTTTTAGTCTGAATAACCACTACGAAGACAACAATATGCAATGTAGTAATTATTGTAACTATCCTACTAATCAGTTTTGAACGTGTCTCATTGCTATTTGTTTCTCAGTAAAGTAAAATTAATTAAAAAACAGAAGTTCTTTGATAATTTAATAACAATAGTAATGAGACACATTTTCTGTTTTCCATAAACACACACACACACACGCACACACACACACATAGTGTGTCCACCTTTCTGTTTTTTCTTTTTGCATCAACCAATAGAATATTATTTGGAAATGGGACTATGGAAATATAAACCATTCAGCTAATGCGATGAAGAAATTTTCTCTAAACTAAGAATTCTTTATACTAGCCTGAAGTGGAACAATTTATTGCTTATAATAGCTTTAATTAAGCAACCTGATGACATCCTTTGATACAGGTGTGTTTCTTTGTCTTATGACATTTCAAGGGCTGAATATTTCAGGTTCTGGAATGTTTAAAAAAAATTAAAACAATAGTTAGACTTTGCAAAGTTTTGAGTGTTTTGTATTTCCCTTATAAATGTGTTTTACATTTCTCTTCTGTAAATTTGAAGTTAATTTCAAATTAAAATGAAGGTTAAATATCATCCTTCAGGTGTCATGATTTATGCCACAGAGTATACTCTAATTTTATCATCACGTTATGTTTGTACAGTTGTTGTTTTTTTAAGCAGGGTCTTACTACATAGTTTTGCTGCTCGTTAGCTTAATTCATAAGCCTACTTTGTAGCCCTGGCTGGTCTCAAACTTGCAATGATTCTCCCATCTCAGCGTCCCAAATTCTAGGATTCCAGACATGTGACGCCACCCTTGCTTATAACTCTTCTTTCACCATGAACTATTTAATCAATAAAAAATGTAGGGGATATGTTGAGATGTATTAATTTAATTACCTACTATAAAATGAATGTAACTTTTTTGGAGGAGATGTTTGCATGACTGTGCTAAAATATTAGGATATTTCATGGGAAAATAAAAAGTATTTATTGGATGCCTTTAGAGTTGTACTATGAATCAATATGCAATATAACACACATACATCTAGCTGTGTTTTAGAAGTCAAAAGATGTGGGTGAAATTAATTTTAATAAAGTTTTATTTAAATTAATACATTTAAATGTTCTCATTTGAAGATAAACAATATAATACATTACAAATACAATACTGAGTGAATTACGTATTTTACGTTATTGTTTTTGTATTATGTTTTCAACACCTGCCTATGCTTTGATTTCTAATGTTCTCATTGAGTACTAGTCACACATCAAGGGTATAATAGATACACTTGCCCGGCCGGTGCTGTGGTAAGTGATAAAGAGAGAAAGAATCAAATTTGAAAAATTAAAAAATTCAGGGACAAGGGCTGGTGAGATAAGTCAGCGGACTAAAGTGCCTGCTTGGGCAAGCTTAGGCAAGTGTAGGGACAGTGGTTCAATCCCCAGCACCACATGTCATGCTAGCCCTGCCTCCAGGGTGAACAGAGCCAGCCACAAAGTCTGGATTGAGTGTGCATGCCTGTAGTACCAGCGCTAGAGAGACTGAGACAGGAGGAGCACTATGAGTCCAAGCTGCATAGTGAGACCCGGTATGAAATACATATGCATAAAAAAAGATTAAAAGAATTTACCTTTACTGTTATCTTTTAGAAAGGTTTTGCAGATCTAATTGAAAAGGAATTTAAAACAACAGCAAGTATTTTTTGAGTGCATTCTTTGAGTTTTGGACTTTGTTAAACACTGTAAGAAATTTGAAAACAGCAGGCATGCACCATAATTGGCAAAGGGGTCTGTCTAATAGAAGGACCTAGGAAGGGCTGGATTTGGATTGTGGGGCAAGTTTTACCCTCACTGAGCTTGAATCTTGTATAATGTATGTGCTTAAATTCACTTCATGGCCAATGATATTGAATAAGTGAATAACTTCTGATTCATAACAGTTATTTATAGAGATACCTTCCTTCTGCTTCTTGGAACCTATTTGATAGTAGATTTTCATCTACACTTAAGAGAAAGATAAAAGTCTGATACCATTTTTAAGTAAGGCAAGACAAAAAGCTTATATGCTTGAAGTATCATTTAATAACCACAGAAGATTAGAGAACAAAGAGTAAAGACTATACAAAGAAAATGAGGTTTGAACTTAACTTTAATCACTGAAAATTTGGATACAAGGTGAACAAAATTCTGCATAAGAAGAACAAGGCAACAGTATCTAAGCAATCTATGTTTAGGGTGCTCAATATAGTCCATATCCTCCAAAAAGAGGTCCAGAAGATGTAGAGTTTCAGTGCTAAGTCAGAGACAGACCTTGGAGAACTGGCACAGCTGGCCATGGTGGCACAGGGTAAGGAAAAATAAGGTCAGCAGGTATGTGGGTAAAGATAACCAAGAAGCTCGGCTTTATGGGAAAAATGATTTTCATATTATGAAACTAATACATCAAATGATGAGATGGGAAAAGCTTGGTTGTGTTAAGAAATACAAGTAGGGAAAAGCAAGAATATCAGGGGCCACTGGCCAACAAAATCCAAGTATTTGGGGAACAGATACTAGAATCAAAACAAATGAGTCTTAGTTATATTAGTGCCTACAACTGATTCCTCTACAACTTTTATTTCTGGGGCTTTAATTTCTCTCATGTGTAAATAAAGAAGACAAAACTCACATCTATAGTCTCTATATTGCAAGTCAGTTGTTACTCACTTTAAGGTAAAAAAAATATATATATACATATATATATATATGTATGTATATATATATATATGTATATATATATGTATATATATATATATGTATATATATATATATATATATATATATATATATATATATATATATATATATATAT